>LLEY01000109.1:0-212130 GCA_001414485.1 Calycina herbarum
TTAGTCAGAATACCACGTGACCTCGTGGTTCTGATGTGTCTAGAGCACTCTAGAGCAACGCGTTAAGTTTTGTATATTAATTACATATACTTCCGCATACGTATTCCGTTTACGGAAGTGGCGTTTTATAGCGTATTCCGCATACGTATATACAAAGAGTCCTTTATACACATGTGTATATAACTAGGTCCTGGGACGTCTACCCAGGACATATACACACATACACAGATATACACATATACACACATACACAGATACATATATACACATACACACACAGATATACACATATATACACACATAATATACATCATTGTCTTCTATCTTTTGTCCCTCTTACGTGACCATTTTTACAAGTATAGATACCTATAACTCCTTGTTAAATAATAAGAGTACTATTATAAGTATAAATAACAAGACTGAAAAGGTATTTACTACTACTTACTCTAGCCCTACTATAATAAATAATAAAACTAAGTTTATACTAGACACAGCTGCTATAAAACATATAATATATAATAAATAATATTTTATAGACTATAGAGCTAGTAATAAGTTAGTTAAGTAGGGAGAAGCTAAAATTATTAGTATTAAGAGAGTTGGTTCTATTTATATTAGGTTTAAAGATAATAATAATAATAATAAATGTTTTTTACTTAAGAACTGTCTATATATGCTTGAACTAGGATATAACCTAATTATTCAAAGTGAATTAATAAGTTTATATATTATATTTACCTCTAATAGTTGTTATATTAAAGAAAATAAAACTAATAATCTTATAACAAAAGGAGATAAGATAAATAACTTATACTACTTAAATATTATATCTCTAGAATATAAAAAAGACTATATAGTACTTAGTACAATTAAGGATAAGACTTATAATATAAATAAGCTAACTTTATATAAGAGACTAGGACATATTAGTCTATAAGTATTAAATAAGATTATTAATACTATAAAAGGTTATAATAATATCATCTCTAGTAAAGAGATAGATAATAGTATTATTAACTGTGAGATATGTCTTTAAGTTAAGTTTACTAATAAGATTAATAGGTTAATAAGTAGTAGAGAGTTTACTCTACGAGAAAAGGTTAGTAGCGACCTATATAGGCCTATTAAGCCTATTACTTATAATAACTATAAGTACTTTATAACCTTCCTATATAAATACTCTAGATTCTTAGAAGTTAAACTACTTAAAACTAAGAGCGAGGCCTTTAATGCCTTTAAAGAGTTTAAAAATAGAAAAGAGAATAATATAAATAATAAGCGTATAAGAATATATAGTATAGACAATAATATAGAATTTATTAATAATAAATTAAACATCTACTTAAAAGAACATAGAATAATATATTAATTATCTCCTGTCTATACTCCTGAATTAAATAGACTAGTAGAAATAATAAATAGAACTATACTTAATAAAGTTAGATATCTATTATATAACGCTAATTTACTATTTATATTTTAGAGAGAAGCTGTATTAACAGCTACTTATTTATATAATAGAACTCCTTACTCTAAACTAGAGTATAAGACACCGTATAAACTTACATATAAGCAAAAGCCTTATATAGGTAATATAAAAACCTTTGGCTCTATAGCTTATTATAAGAATAAGTATACTAGTCTAAAAAACTAGACGAAAAGGCTAATAAAGCTATACTACTAGGCTTTAATAAAAACTTAAATGAAGTATATAATATTATACTTAAAAGACCTATATAGGTTAGAGATATATATATTATAGAAAATAAGTTTTTAGATACTAAATATAGCCTAGATAATATACCTGATTATACTGATACTAGCCTCTTAGAGGACTATAAAAACACTAAACTCGATAAGTTAGATGTAAATAATACTAGATCTAATATTCTATAGGAATTAGATATAAATATATTAAAATGGTCACGCAAGAGGACAGAAGGCAGAAGGCAGAAGTCAAGGGTATAAATATATATATGTATATGTATATGTATATGTATATATGTATGTGTGTGTTTGTATGTTTTTCCTAGGTAGACGTCCTAGGACCTAGTTATATATACATGTGTACAAAGGACTCTTTTGTATATACGTATGCGGAATACGTATACAGTGTACAAAGGCCTCTTTGTATATACGTATTCGGAATACGTATACGGTGTACAAAGGACTCTTTGTATATACGCATTCGGAATACGTATGCGGTGTACAAAGGACTCTTTGTATGTACGTATGCGGAATACGCTATAAAACGCCACTTCCGTAAACGGAATACGTATACGGAAGTATATGTAATTAATATACAAAACTTAACACGTTGCTCTAGAGTGCTCTAGACGCATCAGAACCGCGAGGTCACGTGGTATTCTGACTAAGCTTAACTTTTAGGTCTATATACACTTAAGCACTTATGTCTAAGTATACTAGATACTAATATATTATTATAAATATATTATTATAACTACCCATCTTACCTTATACTTAATTATATTATTATTAAGGTCTGTCTTTATTTTATATACCTATTTTCCCTTTAGAGGGGTTCTATTATTAGGTAAGTCTACTAGATCCTAAGTTTTCTGGGATTCTAGTTTATTTACTTCTAATTCTATAGCTTTAATCTATTCTATACTATTAGTTTTAGATATAGCTTCTTTATAGCTAGTGGGCTTATTATTTATATATACTATGTCTAGCTTATTTACATCTAGCGTGTCGAGCTTAGTGTTTTTAATATTAGTATTGTTATAGTCTTCTAAGAGGTTAGTATCTATATTAGATGTATTATTATCTAAGTTATACTTAGTGTCTAAAAACTTATTTTTAATTATATATATATCTCTAACTTATAGAGGTTTTTTAAGTATAATATTATATACTTTATATAAGTTTTTATTAAAGCCTAGTAGTATAGCCTTATTCACCTTTTCATCTAGTTTCTTCAAACTAGTATACTTATTCTTATAATAAGCTATAGAGCCAAAGGTTTTTATATTACCTATATAAGGCTCTTGCTTATATTTAAGTTCATACGGTGTCTTATACTCTAGTTTAGAGTAAGGAGTTCTATTATATAGATAAGGAGCTGTTAGTACAGCTTCCCCTTAGAATATAAATAGTAAATTAGCGTTATATAATAGATATCTAACCTTATTAATTATAGTTCTATTTATTATTTCTACTAGTCTGTTTAATTCCGGTATATAGACAGGGGATAATTAGTATATTATTCTATATTCTTTTAAGTAGATATTAAATTTATTATTAATAAATTCTATACCGTTATTAGTACTATATATTCTTATACGCTTATTATTTATATTATTCTCTTTTCTATTTTTAAACTCTTTAAAGGCATCAAAGGCCTCGCTCTTAGTCTTAAGTAATTTAACTTCTAAGAATCTAGAGTATTTATATAGGAAGGTTATAAAGTACTTATAGTTATTATAAGTTATAGGCTTAATAGGACTGTATAGGTCGCTACTAACCTTTTCTAGTAGAGTAAACTCTCTACTGCTTATTAATCTATTAATCTTATTAGTAAATTTACCTTAGAGACATACCTTGTAGTTAATAATACTATTATCTATCTCTTTATTAGAGATTAAATTATTATAACCTTTTGTAGTATTAATAATTTTATTTAATACTTGTAGACTAATATGTCCTAGTCTCCTATGTAAAGTTAGCTTATTTATTATATTATAAGTTTTATTTTTATTCTTAATAGTATTAAGTATTATATAGTTATTATCTTTATTATATCTTAGAGATATAATATCTAGGTAGTATAAGTTATTTATCTTATATCCCTTAGTTATAAGGTTATTTATTTTATTATTTTTAATATAATAATTATTAGAGGTAAATATAGTATATGAGTTTATTAGTTTACTTTGACTAATTAGATTATACCCTAGTTTAGGCATATATAAACAGTTCTTAAGTAAAAAGCATTTATTATTATTATCTCTAAACCTAATATAAATAGAACTAACTCTTTTAATACTAATAGTCCTAGCTTCTCCCTACTTAACTAACTTATTACTAGCTCTATAGTCTATAAAATATTCTTTATTAGATATTATATGTTTAGTAGCAGCTGTGTCTAGTATAAATTTAGTTTTATTATCTATTATAGTAGGGCTAGAGTAAGTAGTAAATACCTTTTTAATCTTGTTATTTATACTTATAATAGTACTTTTGTTATTTAATAAGGAGTTATAGGTATCTATACTCTTATTAGCAGAGTTATTTAGATTCTTAGTATTATTTACCTTAAAGTCTAGATTGTCTAGACTAATATTATTATTATCTTTATTATTAATATTATTATAGTTAAGATTTATAAATATAATATCGATATTATTATCTCTTATCTCTTGAGAACTCTTCTCTTCTCTTATATTCTCCTTAGAGCTAGACCTAAGTGTTCCCCTTTTAAACTTAAAGTGTTTAGGAGCTTTCTAAGAGTGTAGATAATAACACCTCTTTATAAGGTATATAGTTTATTTATAATAGTTATAATATATACCTTTTATAACCTTATAAGCCTTCTTTCCCTTATAGCTCTTTTTATAAGGAGTAGAGCTTATAAAAGCTTCTTCTTCTTTAGACTCTTATTATTTAGATTCATCTATAAGATTAGAGAATAGATTCTCTATAGTATAAGAGTCTATGTTATTTCTAAGAGATTACGTTATATTAGATATAATGTTTTTATAGTCCTTGCTTAGGTTATTAAGTACCTAAGCTATAACTACTTGTCGAGGGAGTTCTATACTCTTAGCTTTAAGTTGATTACTAAGGTATTTAACCTTATTTAGATATTCTTCTATAGAAGAGTATTTATCTAAAGAGGTATTAAAGAATTCTCTATAAAGTAGGAATTCTAATAAGAATCCTTTAAGGCTATATAGGTTCTTAAGTATATCCTAAGCATCTTTAGTATTAAGTTTATCTTAGATTTATAGAAGAGGCCTATCCTCTATAAGTAATTGTATATTACTTAATACTTTAAGATCTTATTCGTCTTCGATCGACGACATAATATACTCAAGTTGTCCTTCCTTAGTAAGGAAGGCCTTAGTACGTATTACCTAGACCTTATAGTTAAGAGAGCCTTTAAGCTTTTGTATTATGATTTTGTCGTAGGTCAGCATTACTACTATGTTAAAATAGTCACGTAAGAGGGATAAAAGATAGAAGATAAGGATATATATTATATATATATATATGTGTATATATCAGGGCCTAGTTATATAGACATATGTATAAAGGATTCCGAATGCGGATATATCAAGTGATGTCCGGATGTAGAAGTGATGTCCGGATGTAGAAGTGATGTCCGGATGTAGAAGTGATGTCCGGATGTGGAAGTAGTCTTAGAACAAAGAAGAACAAAGAGAATAATATCCGAAAATAACACGTTAATCTAGAGCGTTCTAGACGCGTCGGAAATCAGTAGCTGCTTAGTTATCCTAACTAGGCTTAACTTTTTAGGTCTATATATACTCTAGCACGCGAATCTAAGTGTACCAGATACTAAGATAAAATTATATCTTAATCTCTTATATCTATACTTTTATTCTATAAAACACTTAGATATTATATATCCTCTCTTATTATAGTAAGTATAGGTAGGAATCTTATTTCCTTTGTTTATAGCTTTATTCGCTTTCTTAGCTTTATTAGCTTCTAAATTATTACTAGATTCTATTCTAGCTTCTTCTAATATAAGTTTAGCTATAAGTATATCTATATTAATTTTTAATAAATCTTTTCCTAGTTCTTCGTACTTCCTAGATATAAATCCTTCGAAGTTACTATTAAGCCTCTTAAATATAATCCAAGCTATATAGCTTCTAGGTATAGGATATTTTAGATCTTTAAGATATAGAGCTGTAATCGATAATTATATTCAGATATTAACTAATTAGGTCAAAGCTAGATTCTCTCTATATATAGCTACTATATATACCTATCTAGTATTAGTATATAATAAACACTTACGCTAGTACTAGTTAAGTACTTATACTAGTACTAAATAGGTCTAGTCGTCTGAATATCTCAGACGTAGCTCGGATATATAAAGATCCGATTTAGAACACGGTATTAGGTCTATTCGGTTCGGCTGTCTAAGGACCCGGTTATAGATTAGAAACACGGCACTGTAAATATCCGTTCGGCTATATAAGAATCCGGTTATAGAATTAGAAACACGGTATTACGTGTATCCGGTTATAAAAGCAGCTATAGTCTAAAGGAGTATTTAGAATTACATTTGTATATAGATATCTCCATAGTTTAGTCTTTCTTTTCTTAAGTTAATTAATTATCGTTATACCTATTACTCTTTAAATCAGTTAATAGTATTAATAGATATAATAGACTTAATAGCGCCTAAAGCTTTTTAGCTATTTCTAGTATAATCAGAGTTACGTTCTTCCTATTTAACTCTTTATAGTATAAGTCTTTATCAGGTCTAGTAACAGATAAGTCTATATAAGATATAAAACCGTTAATCTCTAGAAAGAGTTTAGCTTCTCTATACTACTCTATATAGTTGGTTTTACTAACTAACTTCTCGCTCTTAAAAGAACTAAAAGATAAAAGGACGTGTTCTTAGTAAAAATAATACTAGATACGACATAAGAATATATATAGTTACGTAATACTAAGAGGATCAGTTAAAATCAAGAATATTTTAATATTCTAGAACTAGCTAGACTAGTATAGCGTAATAATCTAAAGAGTGACGCAATATAGTAAAAACCTATATAATACTAGAGTAATATAAGTAAAAAAAAATAATCTGATATAAAAAACTTATAAATCAACCAGTTATAGGTTCTGGTATAAAAAGCTTATAAATCAAGTAGTTGTCTAGTTATATGATTAAGAGGAAGCTTATTATAAGCGTTATCAAATATAGCTAGCTGAACAGAGTAAATAAGATCTTCGAACTAGGATTCTCGTAGAACAGCTGTTGTTGCTAGGCGTTTTGTAAAAATGGTCACGTAAGAGGGACAAAAGATAGAAGACAAGGATGTATATTATGTGTGTATGTATGTGTATATCTATGTATGTGTGTGTATGTGTGTATCTGTGTATGTGTGTGTATGTGTGTATCTGTGTGTGTGTGTGTATGTGTGTATCTGTGTGTGTATATATATGTCCTAGGTAGACGTCCCAGGACCTAGTTATATACACGTGTGTACAAAGGACTCTTTTGTATATACGTATGCGGAATACGCATACAGTGTAAAAAGGCCTCTTTATATATACGCATTCGGAATACGTATGCGGTGTACAAAGGACTCTTTGTATATACGTATTCGGAATACGCTACAAAACGCCACTTCCGTAAACGGAATACGCATGCGGAAGTATATATAATTAATATACAAAACTTAACGCGTTGCTCTAGAGTGCTCTAGACACATCAGAACCGCTAGGTCACGTGGTATTCTGACTAAGCTTAACCTTTAGGTCTATATACACTTAAGCACGTATGTCTAAGTATACTAGATACTAATATATAAATTATTTATAATAAAGTATTTTCTTTAGGTATTAATTACACTTAATCTCTTATATTTATACTATTTATTTATATATTATTATACGTTTAAACACACTAGTAAGACGGTCTGTTTTAATAGTACTTAGTACAGGGCTGTCTAGTAGACTAGTATAGCCGATGTCTGCTCCGACTATAGAACTAATACAACGCTTATTAATAAGATTCTAAGAGAGAAAATTACTAACCGAGTTTACTAAAGTGATACTAAGCTAAGGAACAGATATATTAGGTTAATCGTCGAGGTTTCCTTAGTTCTAAGATATCTTAATAATATAGTAGCCGTCGGGTAAAGCTCAGAGCCTAAGGTATATACTAACGATTGTTTTATAGTCTTGCCTTCTGATTATAAGTATAGCTTAGGTTTTTAATAAGATTATCTACTGATAAATACATAAGTTAAAACAACGTAATAACACGTAGTATAGTAAGATATACTAACCTTGATTCTTAGTTATCTAACTATAAGAAGTAAATAGATAAGAACTAGTAATCCTATAAGGCGTACTTAACTCTTATAAGATACTAGACTAATATAGGCGCTTAGTAATACACCAGGGCGTAGTATACAGGGTAAGTAGACTAGTAATATCTAGAGAAAGATACCTTAAAAGGAACTCTTAACGATGTAGAATCAGAAGTAATTAACGTGTTTACGTAAGAGGATATCTAACGCGAAATTAACACCAGGTCACGTAAAACAAAGTTGTATAGACAGGAACTTTACAAGGCTTATAACCTATTAATAGGTCAAAGTTTAAGAGTAGATCACGTAATAGATATAATAATAATTAATTAACTTAAGGAAAGAAAGACTAAACTATAGAGATATCTCTACTCTATCTATATACAAGTATAATTCCAAATACTGCTTTAGACTATAGCTGCTTTATAACCAGATATACGTAATACCGTTCTTCTATAACCGGATTCTTATATAGCTGAACAGATATATACAATGCCGTGTTTATAATCTATAACTAGTTCCTTAGACAGCCGAACTAGATAGATCTAATATCGTATACTGAATCGGATCTTTATATATCTAAACTACGTCTAGGGTATTTAAATAACTAGACTTATTTAGTACTAGTATAAGTACTTAACTAGTACTAGCGTAAGTGCTTATTATATACTAATAATAAGATATAAGTTATTTATTTTAACTTAGTAGGAAACTAGTTAGAGTTAGTATAAAGCTTAACTTTAAGATTAATAATATATAATCGTAGCTTAGTAGCGGATTAGCAGATACTACTTAGCTAGGTTAGTATAGGAGGCGGATTAGATAAGTAGAGTAGAGAGGTTTTAGTAAATCTGAAGTTATTTGATTTAGTTTTATAACTCCTTGATTTAAGGGTTACTTATAGGAATAGGAGCAGCTTAGAGGTACTAAAGGCGTTAGATCTTATTATTAAGAGTTATAATACGGTTATTAAACTTAGCGGCTTATTAGTTATACTCGTTAGCGCCTCGTAGAGTATCTACTTTAATAGATTATTAAGCTTACTTAGCGATATACTATACTTGCTTTGTAGTGTATTTGTCGATAGTAGTCTAGTTATAGAGCGAGAGTAAGTCTCGTAAGCCTTACTAGAAGGTGTCGTCGTTTTTAGTAATGAAAGTTCTAAGCGTACTATTATCAATAGTAACTTAGAGTTCTTAGACAGTGAATTCGGGTATGATAAACTCGGGGCAAGAGCAATAGATAATAGCGGGGGCAAAGGTATTTTAAGAGCTATAGGTATAGCGACGATGTATATGTTATATAAGTGAAAAGACAGCGAATAATATATTATAGTAGGGATTAAAGAATAGATTGTTCGCAAGGAAGGAAGAGAGAGGCTCTTCGTACTCCTTGGCTATTTATATGTCTACGGAAGGATACATCCGCAATCTCGCGTAATCTCGCTTAGCGAGCCACTTAAGCGAGCCTATTCACTAAATCAAAAACTCTTACAGAAAGCAAGCAGCGCATGCATTTTCACACCTTAAAACAGCCTGCCTCGGAAAAGGCATCTCGTCAGAATCTAATTCATACGCTTGGCGAGCATCATAGATAGCTACCAGAGCTAGCCATTGTACATGCTTGTTTCCAGTTGTAAGAGAAATCGCTATTCGCTCGTCGGGAGCCTGTGGCGGACAACTGGTTTCGCCCCTTGGTCCTCCATGTCTCCAGAATAGAAATCCTTTCATGGTTGCTGTGCCCAGTCCAAGAAGTAGCTTTTCCTCCTGCTGAAAATGGCGATTGTTTTCACAGCTAGAAAGACACTCCTGGATACAACGGACATCCCATAATGCGCGAGAAAGGCAGAGGTACCCGACTGAGAGGAAGCCGTTGACGCCTTCCATTTCGTAGCGTTTGCTGACGTCCTCGTGATGCGCGACTAGAAATCTCGAGGGTTTGACATTGGTGGCACAGCTAGGCCTGACAGTTGACCCAGCTTTGTCGAGTTCGACCGCCCAAGTTGCAGAGGTGCTGATGGAATTGAGACCGTCATGAATTCGATGAGCGATGACTCCGTTGTTATAAGGTACCCCTTTCTGCAACCAGATCTTCCCTGGGACAACGTTTTGCGGTGAGCTGTCAGCAAGACAATCATAGAAAAGACTCCACCCCCATCCGCTAAAGAGGCTACAGCCGTCCAGCTCAAGAAATCGTCTGCGTCCTGCCAGGAGATAGCCAATAACGCGGAACCAATTGTCGTAGTCTACGACTATTGGGAGTTCAGCTTCGCGGGCTTGCGGTGGATAAGGCGGGGCATTGCTGAAGTCTGCGAGAACCAAGGTATCGCATTGCCGAAGATCACCAACAGCAGCAAATGCAAGAACCACAAATGATAAGCGCATTGCAGAGTCAAGCAGTCTGGGCCAGTGTCTCTCTGGTATGCTATTGGCCAAGTGATCCAGGGAAGGAGGGGGCTGCATGTCTTCCAGAGACCTCCCTGCAAGTCCCTGGCAGTAAGCGAGAATCTGTTTCTTATGAAATTGGTCTAGCCCTAGTATAAACTCGACTGCCTCCAGGAGTGTGCGGCTACCAGAGATAAATGACCTCGTGCTGCCACGACCTGGATGTTCGCCGTTCCGACGCCCTGCAAAAATTCTTTCCGAGAAGTTTAATGCTAACGCGGCAGAATAATGACACATTTTCTTGATAGACACGGGCTCGAGGAGACATTCATCCACTTAGAATGCATAGACTGCGTATCCTCGAGCTAGCACTTTTAGCTCAGCTGTAATCTCGACAATGCCAGTTTCAGCTTCCGGCTCCACTTTGAGAAAGACCTCATCAGACGCGTTGAGAAGATACACAACTGAGGAAGGCACCTAAAGACGATGTTTGGGCATTTCAATAACGACTGATGGCCCTCCGATACCAAACACCACGGTACCAGTTTCCGTATTTTTGACGTGGACCTATATTATGAGTTAGTTAACTGAACAGTGAGATAGATGAAGTAAAGTACCGTTAAACCAAGGACGTAATGAGCCCACAACACCAACGCAACACATCCATGGCTGCTCTCAACCTTCACAATCGAGTCCTTGTATAGTCTCTGCACCGCGGCAAGCATGTCTAAGCAAGCTTGGAGAATAGGCACCGTCAAAGTTGAATACTGATGAGCTATATTCCCGCCATCCCCAGTATCCGGTATCTAACGAGGCACACGGAGTGCTACTTGAACCTGCTGTATCAACGATTCCCTGTTGAAACTAGCAGTCTGGTCAGCACATGCTTGCAGTGTTCCCTTGAGAGAACTGCTACTCGCAATAGCTACTGGCTCAGCCCCTTCAACAGTTCCTGACGCCGCAGCTCGTAACCTCAATGCCTCTGACAAAGCATCGGCTAAAGACTCCATATCATGCAATGCACAGAGCAACGAAAGTTGCACCACAAGCGGCATATACGCTGGATCTTTGAGCGCTCTCATGACCGTCGGCCCCGGACCGCTCAATAGCGAAACTGGCAGCATCTTTTCTAAGGAAGATAACTTTGTTGCAGCAAATAACATCTTTGCGGGATTGGCTCTCAAATACTGGATCGATGCGCCTTCAATCACAATATCTGACCCTGATGCGCTGAGATCACGGGCGAGCTTCATGAGAGCGCCACCCGCGGCTATAGAGGCGATTTCGAGTGCAGGGAGGACGCGGCTCAATTCCAGGGAAAGGGAGAATTGACTTGTTAGCGGTGTCGGCATTGTGAGGAGACTGTTAATTGTAGTTGTAAGATTGAAGGGGGTCAACTGTTTGGAACAAAACCCTGGGATTTTAGATTAAGGTCCGTCTAAGTAAGGCTGGATTGATTGCACTCGACCGACTGTCGGGCGAAATTATCCGGGAAAAGCCTCATGCAGGAGATGACCAATTGAAGTCCAAATTTCCTGCTCTGCCAGACAGGAAACGAGTTTTGCTTTTTGCTGGCGCGCCTTTTCGTGTCAAAGCGTGCCGCTGTTTTTGCAATATTTGGTAGTTGTGATTGGAATTTGGTCTACATCGAGCATATCTAGGAGTTGAAGTAGTAAAGTACGTTTATAGTTCGTCAACAACGAGATTTATCGCGGCTGTTGTCTTCGGAGAGTTGTCATATGTACGGAACAGACTTGCATAGGTAGGTCATTCATGACTTTCTAACAATCGACTCTTAATCTACATATTATGAATAAATAGCCATGGTTACGCACCTGAACTCTCTCACACATCTCTTCGAGTCCCTATGAACCCTCTCTGACTAACTCACAGGTAATTTGTTTCATGGCCTTGGAGCTTCGTAGTTCACCTGGAAAAGAAATCATTCCTCATCACTGCTACCCTCTCCCATTTCCTCATCACTCCCCTCCTCATCTTCGCTCTCATCATCACCCTCATCCTTTCCAGCTTCAAGTCCGTAATTCTCCTGGAAGCTAGAAAGTGGCTGTGTCTGAGTCTTGAATCCCAATTCCGTGAAGCCCTTAACAAGTGCCTAAATCAACAGTCAGCAAATCCACATCTTCAAAGCTCAACACAAAGCGATATGAAATAGGAACATACCTCCTCCATAATCGGCGCAGCAGTAACCACCAAATTCGCCTTCCCCGGCGTAAAAATAGGCAACAAAACATCCTTCATCACAGCCTTAATCTCGTCCACCGTAACAGCTCTAACCAACCGCAAAGTTCGAGTATTATACTCATCATCCACTTCTCTCACAACACTATCCACAAAATGGAATTGACCCGCAGCAGCCATAGTAGACTGTTCATCCGCAAGCCCAGTAACGATTTGACTAACCGCTCCTTCGAGTGCGTATTGTTCAAATTTCGCAGTTCCGTCAATGTACGATTCGAGGACTGCCTTGGCGGCGTTGAAAGCACGTAAGGCGTCTGGGGATCGGTAGACGTTGAAGGAGACGTGTCCTCCGTCTGGATCGCGACGGAAGTATGCGCCGTATGCTAGACCTGTTCCCCGGACTGCTGTCCACATGGGTCCTTCGACAGCATCTAGGAATGATGTTGCGACCTGTAGAGCGGGTAGAACTGGGCTCAAGTATGAATTTGGTCCCTTTGCGGTGGAGAGGAGGAATGAAGAGTCGATTGTTGGCATGGGTACAATAGCCACACCATATTTACCAGGATTTTGGCCATCGCTGCTGAGACGTTGATCGAGTTTTACGAGTGGGAGAAGTAGCTTTGTTGCATCCAGTCCAGCGATAAGAGGTTTCCATGCATCAACGGGGTTGGGTAGTTTCTCAATATCTGCAATGACAAGCGCTCGGACGTTCTCGAATGTGAAGAGTGATTTTCGGAGAGTCTCGAGCCAACCAAGTACCACCTCAGGTTCCTTTGCGAGTAGACTCTTGAGTCTCTTCATATAGACTGCCTTGACAAGAGTTCCACGAGCCTTGATATTTGAATCTTTGTCCATATGTATCATTGAGTCAACAGCATCTAAAATAGGTTAGCACAATCCTTACCGGAAATAAAAGTCTACAATCAACTTACTCATCATACTATTGCCGCTTCGTTTGGATTCCGGTACCTCGGCGAGAATCTTGGAAATTCCTGCCTTGAGTCTGGTCTTGTCAAAGGTACTATCAAACATCATGGTCCGGATCCATTCAATTGCAGTTGCGTATTTGTCGGGCTCAACCACAAATTGGATAACGAGACCTTCAGAATATCCAACACGGCCTCCGCCATTGATGGAATAACTAACAGTGTCCTGTTCAAGCTCTGTGACAACCTGTTCAAACTCAATTTTCTTCCCGTCTTTGGTGATTGGTGTGTTGAAGAAGTTGTCCATGAATAAGGGCAACAGTGGGCGGTGCTCGGTTGCGACTTGAGAAGTACCCAGAAGAACCGTGATGTGCACAAAATTGCTAGGGACATGCTCGAACTGGACGAAGAGTGGAATGTCATCGGAGGCTTTGTCAATGATGGTCTGGATGCTGTTTGATGGGGTACCAAGCTTTTTGGAAAGACCAGACCTTGCCGTAGTTGATTCGATAAAGTGTATTGAATCAACACCGGGGACTGGCCATTGCTGCAAAACAGACGGAGGAATTTCAACATCATTTTTTGCAACAGCAGCCTTCAGCTTTTCTGCAAGTTCGGCAAGGCCTTCTGGTCCAAGTTCCTTACGTCGTTTGGCAAGTCGCTCTTCTTCGGATGTCTTGATCTTTTCTGCCATCTCCTTGGATGGCGTGCCGAGGAGAGAGATATGGGGAGCGTTACTTATCCACTTCCCCAAGAAATCCCTCCATTGCTGGTCGGCCCATGTTTCCAAGACATCGAACTCTGCGAGAGTGGAAATGGCTTTCAGAGTGGAACCATCGCGTTTTCCGAAAAGGAAGTCGTTGATGATGCCATCTGCGTAGAAGCTGGTAGAGCTCTCTGCTTGAAATTTCACGCGTCTTCGTTCTCGTCTGATACAGTCCAGCATATATTTCATGTCGAGGGGGTTTGCTGTAACATCTCTTAGAATTTCAAAGAGGCGCTTTTCGACATGAGCCAGCTTCTCGGTTGCGACACCAGAAGGCTGAAGCCAAATGACTGAATTTGGTCTCGCGTCCCACTGTTGGTAGATTGCACTTGCAAGCTCCTCCTTTTCCACCATGATATTTTCCAAGATGGAGACGGAAGATCCAGCTAAGTAGGTGAGGAGAACAGTCAGAGCTGCGGTTTCGACTGGCAAGTTGCAATCCGGGCCAAACATTCCGATGGATATTTCACCCATAGTTTCGTCTTCTTCGGGAAATTGAACGGTTTCTACGATAGTTGCCTTCAGTGGAGATGGTTGCGGGGAATCGACCCAAGGTCTGAAAGAATTAGCAAGATACCCCAATTAGCACTTACCAAGAGTTCGCAACGTACCGTTTGAATGGGGCATCTGGCGCCGGAATATCATCGATGATGCTGTCTTCAAATTCATCCAGAATTCGGAGAAGCTCGTCCTGATTTATCTCTCCAACAAGAACAAGGCATAGATTTTTGGGCTGGTACATTTCTTTGTGGAAAGCTCTAATGCGGTCTGCTGTCAAGACTCTTAGATTGGGCATCAGTCCACCAGTCTCATACCGGAAGCCGACATTTTCGGGGTACAAAAGACGTCTGGCGCGGATATCCATTATCTCACCACCTGTATTTTGCACGCCTTGCATTTCTGAATAGACAACGCCTGCATCATTTCCTTCTCCGTCAATGTGATGGACTTCAGTATAACAACCTTCATCAGTCAAAGTGGGCAAAATGACATGCTCAAGGTAAACGGGTAGAATTTGGGCGAATCCTTCCCATCCGGCGGTTTCCAGTGTATAAGCCGTGTGGTCAGTGGCGGTCCAAGCATTGGTATTTGAGTATGCTCGTGAAGCAAGCTTATCCAAGAGACCTTTGTATTGATAGTTTCGGGATCCCATAAATACCAAGTGCTCTAAGGTATGGGGCGATCCAGAGTCATCAAAGATTTCCGTTGCCAGAGTAAAGAAGCCGTTTACTTTTGGTCCTTTTTGGTCGGCCACAACAACGTGCATTCCAGTCCGTTCAGATACATACTGAGTGATGGATACGGGAGCATAATCGGTTTTGAATTGCTGGATTGTCCGGAAACTCGTTTTCCTTTTTTGACTCGGCATCGTGAATACTGTGGCAATGCTTTTGCGAAGAGAGTTTTCCAATTTTGTAAAAGAGCTGAACCTGAGAACTCATCAGTAGGATACCCTTAGGACTTGAAAAACCATAAATGATGAAGGCCCGCTGGAAGATGGTGAATTTCTGGGTTTCTTGTACGAGCAGGTTCATGTTATGACCAGCAGGTGCTAGAATTTTTCAAGACCAAGATACATAAAATAAGAATCCACGGGCATACCCTTGGTTGTTGACCACTTGATACAAGATAATTGCGAAGATAGTTGTGACAATTGCTGGTAAGAAGATACGGCGAGATGAGGAGGAAGACGGTGTAGCCATGATTTGGGCACCGAAGATTGCCAGCGTAGAGCCAAATGTAATAAGCAAGCAACGTCTAAGACTGTATGTGGCAAGGCATATGCATATAAAAAATAGTTGTACTGTACATACCTTGAGTTGAATAACAAGGCAGCTGAGAGCCTGGTGCAATGCAGGATGGGATGACTCAAGACTACGCTATATGCAAGTCAGCCTTATAAACATTATGTTGCAGTGCGCTATACTGCCAATGAAGTGGGAGGAATAACGAGGGCGATGCAGGTGAAATGAAGTTATCAACAGTAGGCATGCAAGGGCTTTGGGGTGAGTACTGACCTCGGAGGACAAGTCAATATCCAGCCGACTTCAAGAGAGATTGAGAGGAGAGAAGGAGGAAAATAGAGAAGATTTCTGTGGCAGTTGAACGCGGTGCCTCAAGGCTTCCAACACGAAAACCACTCAACCCCGCGATCTGACTCTCCGCCGCACAAATCGGCTTCGGTGTCGGATCGGACCGGCTGATCGGCCTACAAACGCCGAGATCCGTTTCCACCTCATCAAGCAAGAATGGAAAGATCACCAAGGTTGCGCTGGGCAGCGCCTGCCATTTGATGATATTGGATTGAAATCCTTTCCTTCTTCCCATCCAACTTTACCTGCATTCTTCTCGCCAAACCCAAGATGCACCTGAGACCCATACACCACCACCCTTCTTGAACCCGCCCCAAAGGACAGCTTGTTCTTGAATCTTGCCTTTCAACATGGCAACTCCAACTCCTAGCATTGAAGCTCGTGTGACGGACTCGTTGATACAATTCGCGGCCAACAGGCAATTCCCCTACGAAGAAGAGATCTCTGCAGCTTATGTGCAAGGCTCGGTGCTGCCAGGTGCCCTGCAAGCTCTAGAAGAAGCTCAAAGAGCTCTAGAGGTTAGCACATTACATCCGAACTATGCCAATGAAGCATTATACTAATGCTTCCCGCAGACAGAGATACGCCAGATCAGTCAGAATAGTGCCACGGACGTCGATACCTGGATTTCACACGCCGAGACGATCCAACATGATATCGAATCCTCGCGCCGCCTGGCGGGTAGCATAGTCCGTGAAGCGGAGGCAGATGAGGAACGTCTGGAGGCTCTCGAGGAGCAGGAAAAGTTCGTGGCATTCCTGGAAAATGAGGTGGCCTTTTCCGAGCATATCGGTCGGTCACTGCAGTACCTGCAGGATATGAATGATAAATTGGATAATATTGAATCGCTGGCCGAGGAGAGAAATCTACTTGAAGCATTGTCTGCATGTACAAGTACGTCGTGGCCTATTCTGGAATTTGAAGATGTTATACTGATGGAATCCCAGAATATACGGCTTCTCTTTTTCATGCTCCCGACAACACGGCACGAGCGAAAAAGGTTCTCGATGCGAGATACAGTGAAATATCGGAATTCCTACATGAACAATTACGGGGCGTGTTTAACTACCTCGTTCGTTTTGATACGAAGAACCGAACTTTGACTATCAACAAAGTTCTGCCCTGTAAGTAGTCGACATTGCGCTCGGAAGTTTTGGGAACCACAAGCTAATAAGCTTCAGCCGAAATCATGACTTTAGAGCAGGTTGTGCACGCATTAAAAGCCTACCAAGAGATGGAAAAAACCGCATCGAAACTTTGGGAGGAATTAGATGAGCTCATCATTGGGCCACGAACCTTTCTTCGTATTGGGAGGCTTCCCGGAATTGTCATCGAAAAGGTTAGCCCATTTACATAGCCAATTTGAAACTAGCACTGACTGTCATAGGACACCATCACCGGTGGCCGAGAGGACGCGGATCTAACCATCAAGTCTCTATTCGACGACATGGAAGGCATTATTGGCTTTCTCTGCGAAAGACTACCTGAAGATTTCATTAAACATCTCTCAGATGCCATGATGCCGCCCCTCTGTGAGAGGATCAAAGAGCTATGGCTTGACTCCGCGGTCCCAACCTCTTTGGACGATTTGATGGAATACCAGAGAGCATTGTTGCAAGTATCAGACTTTGTCAAACATCTGGAGGAACTTTCATGGCCTGGAGCATGGACCCTCAATGAATGGGTCTCAACAGCGGCCAAAAACTGGCTAGACAAGAGAAAGGCGAATGCATTAGATTGGACGAGGAATCAACTTTCTCTAGGTAAGTCACCTTATGTTCGAAGAGTGGAGAATTTTGATTAATCAATATGTTTCAGGCATTGGTTATCCACGACCCGCAGATCGAATTGAGAGACGTATGGTACAACGTGATGAAGGCATGCACATCCCAGCCAAAGGCAATGTTGTTAATGAGGATAACTGGGACGCTGCTTGGGATAGTGGAAATGACTCCCCACAACCCTCGACAAAATCTACCTCACCTCCACCAATAAGGAGACACCGGAGCTCGATAGATGAAGAGCGCAAAGTTTCAGAGACGACACCTTCAGCAGTTCCGACTCCCTTGGAAGACGAAGAAGATGACGCAGCGGATGCTTGGGGATGGGGTGAGGAGGATGCTGCCGAGCCTGAGTCGCTTCCTGAACCAACGCCACCCACGAGCGATTCCCTGACGGGTGAAGTGCGAGAAATGATTATCAAAGAAAGATACTACACTTCGTCTATGCCACAGCCAGTATTTCAGACCATGACTTCAATATATGAAGACGCTGCGAGATTGACGCAGCCAGAGTACGTTTTGATTGTGGCTTGGAAGTATCGATTGATTAACAATTTCTAGGAACGCCGAGTCGCCTATCACTCCAGCCGCTCCAGGTTTGTTTACTGTTGCAATCCTTGTTCTCGCCATGTACCGGGCGATATCACCCACATACTACAACGATGACGAGAATGGCAATTTGTGAGTAATATTTGCAAATGACAAATTTCGACAAACTGACCCTCTTTCATAGGTATCTTTACAATGATGCCATATGGCTTGCAGATCAACTTCGGCAGTTTAGCAAAGACTGGGAAGTACGAAAAGATCTCAATGAGCGTGTCTATGGCAGGCTTAAGTTGGATCCTGAAGTCAAAGTCCTGGAGAGTTTCGGAAAGAGAGCGTATACAAACGAGCTCATCAGCCAACGAACCGCCTTGACAGACTTCTTAGCTGGTATACCCTTTTAATCTTGCCCCTTCAGTGTATTTTATCTAATCAGTTTCATCAAGGCCCTCAAAATTTCTTCCAACAAGACAAATCGGAAATTGAGAATGGTGCAAAGGTCGTCACCAGACTCATACGCGAGAAAGCCACAGCATGGAACAAAATCCTTACCTGGTCCGCATGCGCATCTGCTATCGGTTCATTGGTAAATACTATCGCTACCAAACTCATAACCGACATCTTTGAGCTCCCCACCATTGGAGTCGACGATGCGCAACTCATCGCCGAAATTCTCACCTTGATTGAGGGACTCGATGACCTTTTTATCAAACCTCCCACCTCCAGCAACGGAAACCAAGAACCGCCCATGAGTCTTACGGCTCAATTCGTGGATCAATGGTTGAAGTTGAATTTCTTGAATCAAGTGTTGCAAAGTAACCTGGTGGATATCCGGTTCTTGTGGCGGGAGAGTGATTTGAGTTTGTATTTTTCGAGAGAGGAGGTGGTGGATTTGATTAGATTGAGTTTTGAGAATAATGAGAAGGTCAGGGGTGTTATTCGAGAGATTATGGAGGGAGAGTTGCCTAGGGGTGGAGATTAGGGGATCTGGAGATTGGGTTTATGAGATACGTGAATGAAGCGAAGAGAAGCAGCATATGTATATGTTAGCATTGGTAGCTAGTTTGGAAGATAATGATACCCTGCTGTTATTGACTTACCAATATCCTGCGATGCGTGATCTGGAGAGTACCCAACCCAGTGTCTTCCAAGACTGCCTCCTACAAATTTCTGATCAATGGTTGAGAAGCGAAGTTTCGAACTAGCCCATATGTCGTAAGCATAGGGGCTTTCTCCGTCGGTGCAAAACAAGGAGTAATTCAGAGTTGGAGCTCTTCAGTCTTAATCTGTTCACCATAGATAGTAGTAGGATTTATTCACCACTTATGATTATACCAAATATCCGAGCTTCGTTTAACTTGCCTTATTGTTACAGGCTTTCTCGGATAATTTTATTGAATAGATATCTTTTAGATGTGTTATATGCCTTTTGGACTCGGGCTCGGGAAAGTGTATTTGATTTACTTGTTTATATCGGATTCTTTTGAAGAAGATAATTAGAAGTAAGAGATGAACTATATAGTTAATTGGTGAATAAAGCATCTTCAATTTAGATCAACTTTCTAGGCATCGAGATGAACATATAAACAAGGGACTTTTCTACCGCAAGTCCCGATAGCCCGCAGGAAAATACCCCCTACTGGTAGCTCTTAAGTATTGTCATCGTGAAGCCCCCAGAAGTAAGTAGCCAGTACTTGCTGTTGAAGATGGTTCAATGCCTCGGGAACCAGGTCGCAGGGGCTTTTTTGTATGGTCTTGCGGACTACGACGATGACCTCGACTGATTTTGGCGACAAGGAACAAGTATGTGCATTCCTCTTGTCCGTATGAGGAAGGATGGGAAAATAGTTTCTAGAGTAGGGATTGGAAGGAAGGTAGTTTGTTATTCGAAGCTAGTTTCTGGATCGTTTAAGCAAGGGTCAGATGGAGCACAGAAAGTACTTAGAATTGTTGCTGAGGGGATATTAAAATTAATAATGGCAACACCGAAATTCTCTGCTGTCGCATTTGAACTAGTGTTCCTTGTCTGCCTTTCCTGCTCTCAAACCTTGTTTATATATTCCTCTCTCCGATATGTCGCCGTCATATCTGTCTTCCACTTCAGTATTTCTACTTTTCTCAAAGGCTTTCTTGTACCCTTTTAAAAGAAAAGAACCTCAACACCTCAGCCTCCTTCTCACTATCCCTTCAACCTCCAAACACTCTCTATATCGAATCAACTCGTTATTGTGGCTAGAATACGGTGGCCATTCTGCATGTTGAATAATTGATATGGAAACTTGTTGAATACTTGTTTTGAAGGCTTGTTGAGTACATGTCGACCCTGATGACAGCGAATAAAGTAATACTGAAAATTTCAAATGGGGATAGAGCGTTATTTGGTTATTAAACGCACAGTTCAAAAGCAGAGAAAGAATAAAAGAAATATTTTCGGAAGCATATTTTGATTTGATGGTAGACTAGACTTCGACAACAAGAGAAGCGCGCCTCTTGATTGAAAGGGGAAGGTAAGAGTTTCGAGCGTTACTCTCCGGCACTTTTTTAGTTAGCTGTTATTATACTATAACCATGCCATTTTAGCTTCCGCCACTTATAATAATAAAAGATAAGGGAATTGTTTAGTAGTCTAATATATAGTTGCTATACTCTTATACTTAATTTAGTCTTCTGATTTATAGGTTTATTAGTAAGATAGATATTTGCTTTCCCCCGGTCTTACTTACTTTAACACTTATATATATCCTCTCTATTACTTTGAATAGTAACTAAATTTATACTCTTACTTTTTAACTAGCTCTAAATATTTTCTAAGAGGTTTAGATCTAGTAAGTAGAGTAGCTAGGGGATAAAATCTCAAATAAGTCTATAAGTAATAGATAAGCTACCTTTTTAGTAAAGTTATATTATAATTTAAAAAGTCGAAAATATTTTCTCTTAGAAGGCAAAGCGTAGATATATTAAAACGATTTTAGGAAAAAGAAAGAGTAAGGTCTAGAGTTTTAAATAATAATATTTAGAGTACTAAATTAGTACTAGTAGTAGCGTTATTACTGAATTAGACTCTCTAGGAAACTACGAGAAAGTAATATACGAAACTCTTATAGTATATTAGATTATTATTAACCCGCTTTATATTTATATTAAGTATCTCTGGTTTTTCCCTCTCTACTATTATCTCGCTATAGTATCTATACTAGTCTTATTTCGTTATCTATTATAGCTAGATTAGTAGAGAATCTAGGCAAAGCTATATATCTATTAGATTTATATAAATTCACTTTATTATAGCTTTATAAACTAAACTAAAAGAGAGCTAGTACTATATAATTACTATCTTATATTACTACTTATTAGACTCTTCTAGAAGCCTACTAGTAATAAGTATTACTAGTAGATACTAATATAAAAATAGATATATATTCTAGTTTTTATACTATATATTATAACTATAAACTTTAATAATAGTATATAACTATTTATCTTCTTCTAACTCTCTTTCTTTAAATAACTCTCTACTATTAAACCTTTTCTTATTACTAAATACTATTATAGGCTGAATGTAATAAGGTTAATAGATAAGGTAGTCTTATTACAAAGAGAATTAACTAAGGAAGGAAAGGAAGGAAGTCTATTCTACGTGCGAGGAAAGGGGTTTTGTACGCATAAGCCACATGTAATTACCGGTTATTAGAACGCTGTTGGAACCCCTTGCGTCGAGGTCACGTGAGGTCACGTTTTGTACGAAGGTCGGTAGACCGAGTACTCTTCGGGTGTAAACCGTCACAAATACGTTTAGTTTACTCTTATTAGATAGATAGTACTACTCTTTAGCTTCTTTAGCTATAAATGTTTTAGTAATAGTATAGGTTTTATAAATAGTACTTAAATTACTAGTAACTACCAGGTAGTAATAATTATAAACTAAGATTATATTAGATAGTGATTTCTTAAAGATATCTTAGACTAGTTTATTCTAAATTTTAGGCTATTATAATAGGTTTAACATAGAATATTCACCAGTACCTTCCAGTAGTCTTCTAGTACACTCTCTCTTCTTTTTTTCTGGCTGAAGCATTTCCAGTTAACTTCTAATATAATTTCGGGTAAAGTTCCACATTCCTTTACTTTGGTAACGTACTACTACTTCACACTTGACGACAATTTCTCATGACAGAAAAAACCATCTGCTTGCGCACTATGAATCATCGACTCCAAAACTCACAAGAAATAAAACCCATCCAAAGGCATTTCATTTCATGAATCATTGCATCTGAAGACCAGTCACAAACGCGACATGACCCATATTCTACAGAAATAATCGATTCATATAAAGCTCTCTTTATCACTAAAGCAGTTTCAACATCCTCATTTCTCCATCTTCACTACTGTAAAGTACCGTATCAACCAAAATCACTGACTCTCAACACTCACTACTACCTATCTTCATAATGGGCCTCCCCCTTTTCCCTTCAACAAGCGCGGAAATAGAGCAAGAGCTCTTAACCAAACTCCAACCCCTCAATCAATTCCTCAGAGCTTCAACAACAATACCAAACTACCTAACCTACAAAGCAAAGATCGTCTCTTTAACCCAAGATTCCTCTGTTCTATCCCTACACACACTTCAAATCAAAAACCTCCCCCCTTCTACCTCCACGTTACCTCAAGCATTCCTCTCTTTCGCAACAAAAAACGAGCAATTACAATCCCAAATCCACGCCAAAGAATGGGAATCACACTTCCTCCTTTCCCCCCAAAAATTCGAACAAACCCTCACACCCCTCCTCCAAAACTCACAAACCCGCCTTGCACTCCCCCAAGCTTCATTTGACCCCTTAACATATAACCCCAATCCCACCCTAACAAACTTACAAATCCGCAACTGCTACGCCCTCCTCCTAGCGTCAATAATCAACCCCCAAAATTTCCGCCAACCCAACGGTCTAGGTCGCAACTCCCGCTCCTTCACCGAAAAAAGATTTAGGGATAACGTTCTCGCTTACTCTTGCGTCGAAGACAGAGAGAGAAGCCCGTCTGTGATTCCTCCTAGATTGATACCGAGGAAGAATTGGTGTCATGTTCTCGGAGGGTGGAGTGGACGGGGGGTGAAGATGGTTAGGGTTGTTCCTTTGCAGCTTGTTTCTAAGAAGTTGGCTAGTTTGTTTGCAAATTGGGAGGGGGGAGAGGGAGAGTTTGAGGGTTTGTTTTTGGAGGGGGGTAATGGTATGTCTTTTCTACACTTTCTGGTTAAGCGAGGTGTTAACATAATCCCCCAACAGGAATCGCCCTCCACGAACCCTTTGCTACAGCCGTCTCTCAAGGAATCCTGGTCCTCATCCCCAGCTCACTTGACGAAGTCGGAGATCCAGAGGGTTACACATTCATACTTACAGATCAAACCTACGCCGAGAAAGACACAGGTCGAGGACCAGCGAAGGTATCACCCCCATCTCCCTTTACATTTCAACTTCCTAACGACTTAAACTTGAAAACGAGATTGCTGACAGAATGCAGAATTTTCACAACCTCCCTTTCCTACCCTCCCCATTAAACACCCACAACCTCCCATCCCCAAAATTTATTTATTTTCGCCTCCTCTTAACATATATAACCCATCTCCACCTAGGGAAGCCCACCGAGTGGCTCAAGAGCCTTCTCCAAACAAAACCGGAGTTATTCAAACCACGACATCCGCCGTTTAGAGGAGAAATGCTCAGATTCTTACTTAACTTCGCAGGTGCGGATTGGGAAACTAAGCAGGGATTGAGAGGGCTAATGGATAATGGTGGAATGACGACGGGGGGAAATAAGGGCAAAGAGAGGGAAGGGGAAAAGGAATCAGACTGGAAAGAAGCCGAAAAGATGGCTCGGGGTATAAAAGTTGACTGTGTCAGTTTTAGTGTGGAGATTGAGAGGAAACGGATAGAAGAGGAACGGAGAAGTCTGGATGTTGCCGTCGATGGGCTATACGAGGTGGGAGAGGGTGCTGGTACGACTGATATTGGGGACGGGAATGGGGGTGAGAATCAGATTGCTGGGTTTCTTATCAGAGTCGTGCTGGATGATGCTGATGACGAGAGGGAAACTCGGGATATTGTTTTGTCGGATCGAGATGAGGGTGTTGATATTGGGTTCGATGAAGGATCGACGGGTCGGACTTTGACTTTGAATGAGTATGGGTTCCTTGATGAGGGGTTTTATTAGATTTATCTGGGGCCGTTGATTGCTAGTGATAGTATGAAATAAGGATGGTTTTGCATGATGTACAAAGCAAAATTCGGGACTAAAACCTCGCGACTTCTACATATGGGGCAATAAACTCGACGAACTAACTCATTGAAATCAGGTGAGCAAATGTGCAAGAAAAACACCTAGTTGGGTGTGTATAAATGGTTTCTAGAACTTTCAAATTTCTTAGACAAGAAATGTTGATTTAACACGGGGGTTCGAGAAGGGAAAGTTCTTGAAGCACTCCCAACGAAAAGGAACCAGGAATCTTATTCAAGGATAGAATCCGAGAGAAATACAAGACTGGGCTGTGAAGTCACAAAACAGTGTACTACAACAACCCACGTTTCAATTGTAAGCTATGCAAAAGGTCGTCGTGCACCCACACCAAAGGGCTGAGTATGACTGTGCCATGTGGCACTTTTCTGACACTTGACAGTTGGCAAAGGGACCTACCTGTATTATGAGGCATTACCACAGTTAACCAGCTGAACCAATATGAAACATCACATCGTATGTTCTGACTGAGCCACGAAATAAAGAAGAAAAGCAAGACCAAGAGACGGAATATGCAAATGTTCGGAAGAGACTTTGGTAAGGCCTTATTTCTGCGAGGTTCTTGGTAAAAGAGAAACTGCCAAACTTTGACTGGGCGAGAAGAAAGCCTTCAGAGTTCGACGTTATCAGCTACAGACTTGACGTGCTTGCGTATCCCCATCTGAGGGCAGAAAGAGTGACAAATGAATGGTCAAGGAATTTCCCGGAGAGAATGTCTCACTTACGACAAGCTGCAATTCATTCGCTAGTCTCTCAACGAAAGGAGGCTGTGTTCATATGCACCAAGGGCCCTCTGCATGTTCCGTATTCGTGGTTCAACATGGCTCGATGATTCGTATTCTGCATCGTGAAGTTTCTTGAGTGGAGGAGTTCTCGACCGGACTCTCGGAGGCGAAAGAGCGTGGAAAATGGTTGGCCAAGGAATGTCCCGAGTCAATGTCTATAAATAGAAATTTCTGAACGCCATCATCAGATGTTGATCATGACGAGCCGCGTTTTCTTGCCGTCTTTACCAGATAATCGCCCAACATGGTCGTTCTTTTTGATTGGTAAATGATGAGAGGGTGTTTGTTTCATGTTGGGTTGGAATCCGGATATCATGGCTGTACTTACTATACTCTACGGTACCAAAGTTCAATTGTTGGAATCATGGGAATTTCAATTGCGATGAGCGATTAACATGGAGGCTGGAAAGGGAAAGAGGTGACGTATCGCTGGACGATAAGCATTTTTGCCCGGCAAGGAGTGTTGGCATTGCAAGGTTCTTGGGGTTTTCTCTCCGTACGGGGGTTTTTGTGTTGATCTCAAGAAAATTTCTCGAACTTCAATTGACAACATTGGGCAACCTGAAACATGCGGAATTGTTGCTCAGTGTGACGCTCGAGATAGCTGTGACAGGAAGCGGGGGTTTGAATCAGATGTTGTTCAATGTTGGGGGTCTAAAATGCTACGATGTCAAAGCAGGTGGCTGGCGAGCTGCAAGGTTATCTGCTCTACTCTGCAGCTTAGCCGGCAGTCACTTTTTGAGGGAAAAGAGAGAATTGATAGGATAAAAAAGGTCTCACTCAATATTCTCTCGTACTGAAGGAGAAAAGTATACTTTACTATCTACTTCGTAATGCAGAGTAGTCTCTTGGCTACGATAAAGGGGCAGGTAAGGCTCCGTACCCTTTTCCGGCTACAACGGAAGGCACGACCAAGGTCGCTCTCTGCTGCAACTAGTACTTAGCTCCAATGCGGCGAGTTCCCAGATATAAGCAGAAAAGACATTTCCCAAACATCTGCCAAATAATTTCAATTGCAAACCCAACTTTCGCTTACAAGACCTTTCTTTGCTCCCCTTTTGAAGAAATATCCATTCGTTCCGTCAAGGCACAGAGACAGATTTGACAGACACTAGCGGGGTCGTTGTGGTGCTTGTGCAAAGTATCTTCGTACCTTTGTGTGTACAACTCGGTACGTAAACATTTCTCAAGTCCTTAGCTCCAGCTAGCTACCTTCGTCTTCTACTTGACAACAACACAATCCGCGGCCAAAGCAAAAGAATCCGAATTCTTACTGGCGTCCTCGTCATCAATCCTTCCAATTCTGGTCGTGGCAGACGAATAGCACCCTTGTCTTGCTGCGCCTGGACTGAATACGATGTCTGGGTCCCCATGCAATTAGTGGGTGGAGGTGTGCTTGAGCCACCACCTCAACCGGGCGGCGACATCAATTGTTTCTATCCGGAAGAGGTCAGGCCAGCGCCAGCCCTTTTCCTACGGACCTGAATAATATCCAGACCAGACGTTCTTCCTCCTGTCATCATCATCGTATCGTCTCTCTCCTCCTCAAACTCCGGCGCCTTGTATCGCATTTCCATTCGTTGTCCCGGGCCCTCTCTTGTGCATTGCTTCAGCTGTTCCTCACAAGCTAGCTACCTGCAGCTTCGTCCACAAAACATCCCCTCACCGTTCCGGATTCAACACTTGATTTGATCCCAGCCATACCTGGCTGGTATTATACTTGTCATCATGAATCAAGCTAATGATGAGAAGATCGACATCTTAAAGTCTCCCCCAGAAACCCCCACCACCGTTACTCTCGACGTCGAGGAACTCAAGAGTCTCGCTGAAGCTACGAATCAACGAAGGAAAATGGCTCGACGAACTCACTTCCGCGTCTTTACACTCCTTCTAATATCACTCTTTGCTGTGGGTGTACTGTCAAAGTCCATCGCCAGACGCAATGCCGAACCAGTCGTCCAAGACTCCCCGGAGATAGAGAGCTTTCGAGAGCTTCTCAATTCCCTCGAACCAGCAGCCCTTCACGAAATTCTACACGAACACTTGAAGGAGAAATATCAACATGGGGTATACCAAGAAGACAGGAAGGCTATGGAGGTCGTACACGAGCAAAATGCCGGCGTCGCTATACAATTGATTGAGTTGGCAAAGCGTCAGACACCTGGAAATGGAACCACCACCACTGCTAGTCCTTCCAATACAGTGGTATCGACAAGCGTTGTAGTTGGCACTTCAACTGCTCCTACATCAAGTGTGGTTGTTACTAGAACCTCGTCTGCTGCTCCGACATCTGCAACCTCGACTGGCCAAACAGTACAGTCAACGACGCAAGTCCGGTCCACTTCTGCCCAACCGTCCTCGTCAGCAACCCGAGCTCCTTCTTCAGGTTCTACCGTTGTTTCCGTGCCTACATCTGAGTCTAAGCCAAGCTCTACACCGGCAACACAAACCCAATCACAGGCTGGGTCATCATCAAACCAAGGTACGTTTGATAGCTTTTATATTCCTATACTTTTATTTTACCCCACGTGAAAGTTTTCCTTGGGGGATGTTCTCGATTTCTACCCATTGAAACTTTGAAATTCTTCTCGTTCTGTCAACATATATTTTTATCATACATCGAGACCGGGATATTGGAGGTACATTTCAATCCACTCACGAGCGACTGCCCACTTTCTTTTCAACCCCAAGCACCACACACCATTTCAGCCCCAGTTGTCACTTGGCCCTGAAGGTTTACATCTTACCGCCAACATCACGCTGTATATGAGACGAAGACTTAACATTTTCCCCACAGCTACCGGGACATCCTCTCAAGGACCCAATCAGTCCTCGTCCCCCACGAACCCGGACACAACATCCCAGGCCACTTCCTCCTCTCCCCAGGGTTCGCCCACTCCTTCCTCTTCTGAAACCCCATCTCCATCTTCCAGTCCTCCGGAATCTTCTCCAATTTCATCAACGTCAAATTCCGTATCTAACACACTTATTACAGTAGTTACAACAACCCAAGCAAATGGGCAGCCAACGACTTCTACGGACTCGCAACAACCTATCACTACGTCAAATGGGGCCGCAACAACTGCAACTGAAGCTCAAAGCTCCGTCACCCAACAAGTTGTTTACAAGACTACGTTGGCAAATGGATCCCAGAGCACTGTAACATCTGTCACCATCGTCCCAGCTCAACAAGGCGCCGCACAAACCAATGGAGCATCCGGATCCAAGACCAACTCTGGAGGTGCAAGTTTACAAACCAACGCAGCTCAGAAGAACGGATTCGAGATGAAGGCTGCTTTCTTCGGTGCCGTGGGTATGGCAGTCGCTGCTGCCATGTAATGTGGGGAGGGAGAAAGATATATGATTTGATTTTTTGAAAATATAGCATAGCGATGGAAATTCATTCGGCGTTTGGGGGCTAGCATATATAAAACTAACTAATGTCTCTCCTTGATTATAAAAGCTACGACGCGAGTCGAATATGGGCATGGTTCTAGTTTTGGACCTGGGGAAGATGCCGAAATGCATGGATTTTATGGGAAAACCTTGGAAGACAAAATGGATGGATTATAATTCAATGGGTGCGGGCGGTGGTGGTTAATGACGATCGGTAATGATATACAATGGTATACATATCAACTCCAAATTTCTGTTTTTGTGAATGTTTGAAGGGTCATGGGCTTTTGGGTACCAGTAAGCCAAACGAGTGTTGAGTAAGCCAATCTTTAAATTTGGGGGGCCAAAATGGAGTCGTGAGATAAACTATGTAGTTAACGAGTAAGCTGGGAAATTCACGCGTAAGCCAAACACCGCTTTTGGGGGCCAAAAAATGGTTACAAGCTACAAATCTTGGAAGTAAGCTATTAGCCATCCAGTAAGCCATCGGTAAGCCAATAAATCGTATAGCTCTAGCTATACAAGATGCGATTATTAGTAGGCAACTTACAAATAGCTCGACCTTTTTTTTTACAAGATGTTTCTACGTGATGTTGGTAATCGGTAGGTCCCCTGCAAATTGTTTAACTATTTTACAAGATATTATTCCAAGACAATTTTCAATTTTACGAGAGACAATTTTTTGAAAGTAACTTAAGGAAGAAGTATTCTGACTCAGGCTGAATTTGTGTAGCCCTTTTTCATTCACTATGTCCAGGTGCTTCGAGGGTGTACGATGGAAATACGGTATTTATGTGTGCTGCTGGTTGGGACCCGAAAATTACCATCATCTTTCCCTGTTTGAGCTTGTAGAATCGATTTCGAAGATTTGCATGCCATGTCCTATACCAGTACAGCCAACCCATTGCGGGCACTCACGTCCCAAACCCAAAGTATGAAGTCTCCCGTCCATAGCAGCGCAATTGAAAATCGTAACGCCTATAACGCCCATCCCTCTGCGATCGCAATTTGTCCCCACTCCCCATTTCCATTCCCAGCCACAAAACAAGTCTTATCCGGGACCGATACGAGGCATATCGTGGTGTTCTGACAGTGTGGAGAGGTATTTATTCAGTTCCTCGACTCGTTGCTTGTGGGTTTTTGGACCTTCGCGTTCGAGGCGTGCTTGGAGCTGTGGTTAATTTGTTAGCAGATGAATGAGGAAAATAGATTACAAATGAGGGGGAAATAATGGAACTAGGTATAGGAAATGATGGGGACATACCCTCTTCCTCCTATTCTCTTCATAAGCCCTCTCACTCGCCGTCTTCCCATCGTGTTGGTCGCGTTGTTCTAGGGTCGTGAGATCTAGATCCTCTTCCCCCTCCAACCCTTCCTCTCCCTCCCCTTTCCCTTTCCCTTTCACTTTCCCGTCTTTATTCGTCGCAGAAACAGATTCGTCGACGGCTTTCGAGAGGGCTTCTTCGTTGCTTGCGCTTGCGCTGGTTTTGGATTTATCCTTCTTCTTTTTCTTTTTTATTCCGGAGGAGGAGGCACCTTTTAGTTTTAGGCCGCCACGGACTATGGGGGTGTAGTCGTCTGAGGGCATTGTTGGAGTTGTTTGCGATGGGAGCAGGGGAGTTTTGAGGGATTGATGATGATGGCTGGGGAGGTGGCAGAATTATGGAAGGCGGTGAGCCGAGGCGAGGGGAACGAGAAAAGTCCGTCAACTTCCAATATTTTCCCCATTCACCATGTATGCCACTCTAGCTAGGTTTCGGAATTCTCAGTAGATAGAAGCCCTATTGAGATAGCTTCTTTTAGCAAAATTCATCTAAATTTGTAAGATTCTCAAAAAGATATATTGTCGAAAGTTGAAGTGTTGTCGATTTAGAATCTCGCTTGCGTGACTATTTATTCTTTATGGTGTGGTTTTTGCAGTTGCACGAGTAACGAGTTGCTCGAATTGTATTACTTGTGACTGTTGAATAACAATAATAATATAAGAGGAGCTCGCCTGATGCTAGATCTCCTATACCGGAAATCTCGGGGGCATCGGTGAAGGTAACTTTCCAACTGCTAATCTCAAGCTCTTTTATATTGCCATTGTTCAAATGCCCTCCTATCTTGATGGAAACTCAACAACCCAGTCAGATGGTTTGCTTGTTGCTCTCTAGCTTTGTTCACCGTGGTGAATCTTCCAAGCAAGATGTAAAAATCCACATGTCCCGTCACATCGTCACTTAGTCGTGAGCAAGCCAGCGTTGATAACAGATGATTCTTCGAAACCTTAGGTTCAAATCTGAACCGCATAATCTCCCGCTGCCGGACCATTTATTTCGCTACAGGCGCTGCCCTAGAGACCTAGTTTGCTTTCCTGCGTTCTCTGCTTCGTCTAAGTAAGGTAGCTTCTGTAGTGAACCTCGTCTAAACCTCTGACCTTTTCAGACCAATGTAGTCTATAAAGTTGGACTGTTGTCGACTTGAGATCTTACGGAGGGTTTCAAGTTAAGTCGCCTTCTGGTTGCAGATTATTTGAATTAACTCTTGGCTGTAAGTTCGTGTTTTTATTTTGTTTTTCTCGGCACTTATTATTTCTCTACTAGGCTTCTTGAAATGATGGTATCGATTCTGGATAGGTTTTTAGTCAAGGTCATAGTATTACTACTCCCTAGTCGTTCGTAAAGTTCAAGTTTACTGTCACGCCGGATAAGATGGTAAATTTCTATCATTTCCAGCTTCAACTCGCAGTGAGTGAGAATTTTTCAAGTAATTACGAACGATGATATAAAACCCAAAATGTAGAGAAAGGCTTACGCGAAACTCAAACATAGCATTTCTCTTTCATAGTAAATAAGCAATCCAGTCCAGTAAGCGAATATTTAATTATAGCCTGTTAGGAAACCCTCCTACAAAATTAGTCCACTTACAGGAACGCTCAACAAGAAACAAAGATTACAAAGCGATTGTTAAGTTGTACAATCACAATATCCCACAGAAACTGGGCAGCACTGGCAGCACATCGTCTACCTGTCCCCAAACAGTTAGAAAACTCTCCGTCCATTGTTCCGTTGGATATTCACTGACTGAGCGAGTATCCGAAAGTCAAGCGTTTAGATGAAAATTTGCCACCGAAATAGCTTATGTTGCAACTAATAAAAGATTGAACTTTGCATTATTTGGCCATGGGGGAACCTCGAGGTTTCTACAAGATTCAGTACCTCTGGAGAGTCCGTTGAACTCGGAGAATGTTAATACTTCTTTAGCTGAAAGGGCATTTCCGCTCTCTTGGAGTAGCAAGTCATCCAGCGGTTCTTGTACCAGTACTTGAGCCACCACCTAAAGTTTATCTGGTTGGTGTATCTAGCTCGAAGCTACTGAGAGCCAGGTAGTATAGTATATCAGGTGATTCCAAACTTTGATTAAGTAAGTGGAAAGCTAGAAATTCGCAGCGTATTAAATGAGTAGAGTAGAGCAGAGTAGTGACTGCTACTCTACTCTACTCAAAATATTTTTTATACTTTGAATACTTTTGGCAACCTCCGACTTATACAATACCCTGGCCTGACCCTTCTGGGCTGCTAGAAGTCGGTTGATGTACCGGGCGCCTCTGCGAGCATCCTCGGTGCTTCTTAATTAAGTTTTCGACATCGTTCTACTCGCAAGTGAATGACGTAGATGATAGCTTGCAGTAGATCGTATTTTCAATTTCTCAATGATGAGAACCACAAGAGAAAAACCATGGGTACACAGAACACACCAAGAAGCACATTAAGGCTTACGCCCCGGGTTTTGCTGTTTGCCCTTCTTTCAGGTCATGTATGATATTTTTATACCCTGATAAGTCTCAGTCCCCAGTAACCTTTTCGTGATGCAAGTCTGGAAATATAGTCGCTGTGTGACATCCACTGTTGTCTCAGAGCTGCTCTCTTCCGAATCCTATCACTCATGAGTATCTAGTTCGTTCTTTCTAATGTGAGATGAGAAAAGTCTCTCATGAAGGGGATGAACTACGGGTCGCATTTGAACAATGAAATTATGCAAGGTGGTCTCACATAATTGGTTATAGAAACTTTGGTAAGTACTTACAACATGTCAGAATTCCTCCCAGTCCTAAATCTGGCAACGACCCCTATTTCCCAGAAAGTATAGAGTACCATCATGTGCATTAAGATTTCCGGTTATCAGTCTCAAAGCTGTAAATAATAAATCAAAAGAAGTTGTAAAAAATAGCAATCTATCATTCTTCTCAAATTCTATATGTAGAATTCTCATTTGTTGAAGGGACTTTTTTATCCCAAAATACGCCTACCTGCTCCGGTTGAATGCAGCCAATTTCTTTTACCCATCGCTATATCTATAACAAATCCCCTTAATAAAGAACGCGAACCAAAATTCGGGCTGTAAAGATCATTAGTTGGCTGAAGAACTACTTTGGGTGGAGGGGGAGACTTACAGCTGAGTGCTTCCAAATTGTCAGAAATCTCCTTCAAATCGCTGGTGCGAACATCGCTGATATCAGCCATGAGGTAAGCAACCTATTTAAGAGTCAGCATGTTTCAAATTTCTGGTCGGATGGAGAGGTCACATCTCCCTTGTTATCGGTGATTTGCTTGTCAACGTTGTGGTCACCAAGAATTTCGTTGACTAGACACCAGTTAGTCTCAACCTACAAACAATGGTTGTCACTTACCCTTTCTCAATACACCAGGAACATTGTGATGGATATAGATGACCTATGTTTGTTAGTGAAGTCCGTGTTTGTGGAAAACTTGACTCACTCTTGCGTGATTTGACTCATCCAAAGTCAACGAACGAAGGTTGACTTCTGGGAAGTTCACTGCGCCGAGAGTTACGCCGGAATTGATGTATCGAACGAGTGCCTCGCTGACTGTTGCAATATTAGCGAATGCTTGGATGCAGCCGAATACGGCTGGTCAATTTCTCACCTTCCAATCCAATAGCACTTTGTGCCTCTTCTGTACTTCCACCGATGTGTGGTGACAAAATAATGTTCTTCAGACTACGGAGGTCCTCACCCCAGTGGTTGAGGGAATTGTTGAAGTAATCTCCATTCGCACCGGGTTCGTTGGGGTAAACATCGAGTGCTGCACCAGCAATCTTTCCAGTTCGGGAAGCGTTGATCAATGCTGGAATATCGACAACGTGTCCACGACTGGCATTGATCAAGTAACTTCCTGTCTTCATTTGCTCAAATTGAGTTACTCCGATCATGTTTCTGGTTTCTGGCAACTCGGGAACATGGCAAGTAACAAAATCAGCAGCGTTGAGCAAGTCATTGAGAGTAGGAACCTGCTTTGAAGTTCCCATTGCCATCAGATTCACAACATCGTAGTAGATCACGTTCATACCCATTGCCTCTGCAAGAACGGACAATTGAGAGCCGATGTGACCATAACCGATTATACCTTAATAGCGAATTAGTGGTGATAGCAATTACTGTAGAACATGTGAAAATACTAACCGAGAGTTTTGCCTCGAATTTCCCAACATTTTGCGCTGACTTTGTTCCAGGTACCGTTGTGTAGCTCATTTGAGCGATCACCTAGTTGACGGGCGAGGACGATAATTTCAGCGATCACCAATTCAGCAACACTTCTTGAGTTTGCAAAAGGGCTGTTGAAGACGGCGATTCCGTGGCGTGCAGCGTACTCGAGGTCCACCTGGTTGGTACCAATACAGAAACATCCAACCACAATTAAATTTTTTGCTTCACGGAGTACTCTCTCTGTGAGCTTTGTCTTGGATCTGATTCCAATAACGTGGACGTCGCTGTTGTGCTTGGATTAATCGATGATTTCATGAATGAGGGGTTCAATGACCCCGCCATGCCACTCACCGGATCTTCTGGATTAATTCCTCCTCTGGTAATGAAGTCTTCAAGGCTTCGACTTGGTAACCTTGACCGGTCAAAATATCCTTTCCACTCTGATTCACGTTCTCCAAGAGTAAAATTTTGATATCGCCGCTGTTGAATGGTTTCAGCTGTTTTGCTGCCGGTACCGCACGAGGGCCGCCAAAACTGCCTGGAGGGCTCTGGAAATGTGCGGTGGGAGAGGTTGAGACGGCCAGGTGAGGGGGAACGGCCATTGAAGCCAAGTTCAGGGAAAGAGCGATTTCGTTTTCTTGAGTAGCCATCTTTGCTATGGTTGCGAGAATTGTAAGTGTATGAGAGGAAGAGGAATGTCGTGACTCAGAAGATTTCTTTCTCAGTATTTATGGCGTCAATGCAAGGCTGAGAGGGAAAATCCTGGAGGCACCACGGGGTCTGTCAGCCTCGCCCTCAAAGACCGATCAAGGTCCGATTTTCATGCGAGCCAATCCAATCCACTTCCGTACCTCCAAAGTACTAGTACCCCACAGAAGGGGAAATCGAGGGTCGAGTCACAGTTCAAGAACGACAAGGATGTCGTGGTTATGTCGCCACTTTTGCAAGCACTGAAACACTTGGGATTGGAGAAAAGTAATTCAAAAATTTTCCTTAGTAAAATGAACGAACTCTAGTGCGTGGGAAATTAGTGCACAGATCTCGTCCATGTAACTTTTTTCATTGACATCTACGGATCAACGCCTTTACGATATTTGCATGTATGAGTGATGCAGTGCAGCCGCAGAGAACCTGCAATAAAAGCAAACGTAGCTTCGAGAAAGCAGATTAGTCTAGACGTAATGAAAAGAGTAAGACATGAATCATGCGTGCAAAAAACACCTATGCAAGTGCAAAGTATCCCCTCCCAAATCCAAGCCAAGCATCGTATTTTTGTGCCAGGCGGTGGTAACTGAGAGGTAGTTGTTAGGTTATGGCAAGAAGCCGGGGTCGAAGATCGTCAGGCGATATATTAAACAACTGGCGTTTAGCTTTGCTTGCACTCAGCAGCCTCTTGCTTTGGCTTTGCTGCATCATCCTAGGCTTGGGTCAGCGAAAATTGGGGAAAATGGAGTAGATGGACATACATCGTCATCAGACTCATCCTCATCATCATGGTCCTCGCTCTCATCGTCTTCCTCATCATCCTCGTCCTCAAAGTCACCCTCCTCAAGATCATCATCAAGTTCCTCAAATTGAAGAGCCTCGCCTGTGAACCAATCGATAGCACGTGGAATCAACTTCTCCTTAATGTCCTCTCCGAGTTGGTAATCAAGCTCAAGGCGCTCCTCGATGTCGCTGGCGGCGTCGTCATCATCCTCGTCAGTTGGGGCCTTTGGTGGCGAGAAGAAGTTGAAGAAAGACTCTGTGGGAACAGTCTTCTTGACAACTCGAGTTTGCTTTGTGTCTGCGAAATTTGTTAGATAAACCTAGGTGGCGAATTTTCCCAACTTACTCTTGTTACGCTGCTTCTTGCTCTCAACTCTAACGGTCAAGTCCTTGCCAGCCTTCCAGTCAATCTTGTCACCCTCAGCGTGATCATAAATGAAATCTCCTCCATAACCACTCTCGTTTTGGTAAAAGTAGGTTTTGGTAATTGTCTTGTTGCTGAAGAACTCGTTCTCGGCGAACTGGAAGATCAAACGGAAACCTGGCTTATCAAGATACTCCATCTGGACATCAACAAGGTCCTTAAGAGCGGCCTCATCTCTATCGGTGATCATTTCTGCGAGGGAGACTTGGTTCTTCATGGCGGACAGCCAGAACTCTGGGATACCCTTCACATCTGCTGCACCTTCCTCCTGCTTAACAGCTGGCTCTGATTCACTTGGCTCCTCATCATCTTCCTCACCAGATTTTATCTCCTCGGCAGTAGGCTCGGCGGCACCGTTGACGATGTCGGCACGCTTTTGGTAGAGCGGGGTAAACTTTGCGAAATATTTCTTCTCCAACTCGAGAACCTCCTCTTGAAATTCGGCCTCCAACTTTGAGTGTTCCTTTTGTACGCCTTTAAGTCCAGCAACACGGCGGCGGACTGGAGCGGGGAGGGATTCGACGTAGCCAGACGAGCGACCGACAAGTGAGCCAAGCTTGCCCTGGATCATTTGGACAAGTTTGGGGTTTTGCGCGAAGATGGAAGCAGCGGCTGCACGATCGAATCCACCATCCTCTGTTGATGTCAAAGTTAGTAGATGAAAAAGAAATCTCGGTGAGGGGCAAAATGATGTACTTACCCTCCTTGATTGTTCCTACACCAGGTTGCTGAGCATGAGAAGAGATAGGAGCATTGTTGGCAGGAGTGTTTTGAGGAGTACTGTATAATATGCACGATTAGATCGATACGCCTTTGCAGTGGTGATGAGGGGTTGTCGTCGACTTACGGGGCGGTTTGGAGATTTTGTTTCTTTGGAATCTCAGACATCGTGAGAGATTTCTCGCCCAGAATGGGTTGTACTCGGGAAGATTTCTCAAAGGACGATATCGAGATGTTGGGATGGAATGTAGGTTGCGACGAAGGTGGTTGTTGAATGAGACTGCACTTCTTCTCCAAAAACCATAGAAGGTAGAAAGACTAGTGAGCACGTGATTTATCAATAAGTTGTTGAGAATTTTCTGGTAGCGCGGTCTAACCCCGCACCCCCATGTGATACGGTGACCCCACCAAGCAAAATGCGCCAAAAACCGCCGGACGAGGCCGATGGGCAAGGCTCTGCGCAACACAATCGCCGTCACAATCACCGGCTATTGATAACGGCGTTTGAGCGATCGCAGCTACAAAATGCTGGGAACACATACATAGGACTCACGACCAGCTGGCTATACAGCTCACAATAATCTACGCAGATACGGTACTACCTAATACCAATTGCCATGTATGGCACCCATGGAAACAATGGCATTGCCATCAACAGCAGCCCGCGACGAAGCAGCTCTCGAAATGTCGATAGTGCCAGAGCCAGCTTCGCCATGCACCGACGGGGCAGCAACCTGTCGACGACGAGCTTCCTCGACGAGGTCGAAATGGCACAGGACGAGATGTTCTCAGGGCCAATGGGCGAGAGTGTCCCCTCGAGCGTTTCCTCCTTCGCACATCGACGAGGCAGAGCCGATTCGACAGCCAGTTTCACATATTATCAAGAGGGGGAAGAACAAGATCTGACGCAATCACCTGAAAACGATAGTGCAATTCTGGACGACGAATCCGAATTAAATTTCGAGGAGGATGATTCGGTAGACCTCGAGGCAGGAGAGCTTGCGCCGATGAGGAGAACTTCGTCTCATGTCTCGAGAGGATCCATACATGACCGTCTTCTGCGGCAAGAGAGCGCAAGAAGCGAGGATGATGGAGGTGGACGTATAAGCCAGAAAATCTACATTGTGACGGAGGATCTGACAATTGTGGTTGCTGGATTTCAGACATCTACAATTGGATTTGCCATATACACCACCATCTGTATATTGACCCTCGGTCTTGGTTACCTTCTCTTCCGCTGGCTGCCACGATGGCAGGTCCGCATGGTGGGTAAACCCTCTAGTCTGGGCTCATGTTCATGGGTAGTCATTGAAGTGAGTATCCATTTTTCTTATATGTCATTAAGCTCTGTATTATACAATGAAAATCCGTTGCCTTTGCAGAAACCATCCCTCCCCATGAAATGAGGATTCTTCTGACAAAAGTAGAACCAATGGGGCGAATTTGCAGTGCAGGATGTGGATTCAAAAGAATACGGACGCTCCTTGTCCACGGTTTTCGGTGCATCCGAAAAGCGATACATACTCTCGTATGACGAAGATGATGATCCGGTTCTCGATGATCTTCGGATACTGGACTATCGATACATGAGATTCTCATATAACCCCCTACAAGACAAATTTCTACTTACCAATAGCTGGAAAGACCCCACGTGGACAAATGTAAAATCCATTCGTGCTGGTATAGATGGGGAAGAGAAAGAGAATCGTGAACTTGTATTTGGCAAAAACCTGATTGATATCAAACAAAAGACCATTCCACAATTGCTTGTAGACGAGGTGTGTACTCTGCACCACCCTTTCAGCTTTCCACAACTCACATGTGCAGGCATTCCACCCCTTCTATGTTTTCCAAATTGCCAGTCTCATTCTCTGGTCGCTGGATGAATATTACTACTACGCCGCCTGTATCTTTCTCATCTCAGTAGTGAGCATAACAACCACACTCCTCGAGACACGCTCGGTCAGTAGAGCTAGGAAACCCATGTTATACAAGATATTGATAAGATTTGTAGACGATGAAAAGGCTCAGAGATATCTCGAGATTCGAGTGTGACGTTCGTGTCTTGCGGAACTCTTTCTGTAAGTCGTATACTTCGGTAACCAAATTTGAAGATACCTAACCGAATAATAGGGCGCTATGTTCCATCGAGTGAACTCGTACCTGGAGATGTTTATGAGGTCACCGATCCTGCTTTAACACAGTTTCCCTGCGACAGTATACTTCTAGCAGGCGATTGTATCATCAATGAGAGCATGCTCACTGGTAAATATTCCCATATATTACCCAACGTCGAAATAACTAACGTTCCTAGGCGAATCGGTGCCAGTATCTAAAGTTCCAGCAAATGACGAGGCACTCAGGCTTCTAAACCTGGCAGCTTCTTCAATTGCCCCCGAACTATCACGACACTTCCTCTTCTGTGGAACAAAAATCGTCCGTGCAAGAAGACCACAAGATGATAAAGACGATGAAGCTGTTGCGCTTGCCATGGCTGTACGGACTGGCTTCAACACGACAAAAGGAGCTCTTGTGCGGTCCATGCTCTTTCCCAAGCCTTCCGGCTTCAAATTCTACCGAGATTCGTTCAGGTATATATCAGTCATGGGGGGTATTGCAATGCTCGGCTTCGTCGCTTCATTCGTCAATTTCGTGCGTTTGCATTTGGCATTCCACCTAATCATTATCCGAGCGTTAGATCTGATTACGATCGTGGTCCCACCAGCTTTGCCAGCAACCTTAACAATCGGAACCAACTTTGCCCTCTCACGATTGAGAAAGAAGCAGATATTCTGTATTAGTCCTCAGCGAGTTAATGTAGGAGGGAAGTTAGACATTGTATGTTTTGATAAGACTGGAACGCTCACTGAGGACGGGCTGGATGTTCTTGGTGTACGAGTCGTCCAAAACCCATCTGGTCGATTTAGTGAGATCCTTTCGGATGCTCCATCCCTTCTTCCTGGTGCTTCATACGAACGAGACCCTACTGTGGAATACGATACCCACAAAGCGGCACTCTACACCATGGCAACATGCCATTCATTACGAGTTGTGGATGGCGAGCTTGTTGGGGACCCACTGGATCTCAAGATGTTCAACTTTACAGGGTGGTCCTTTGAAGAAGGTGAGCAGAAATCTGGCGATGCCGATGATGAGGAACAAGGCGGTATCTCGCCTTCAATTGCACGACCTCCCCCTGGTATGGAATACGACCTGGATGATAATGAAAGAGGGAATAATACCAATGTGAGTGGAAAACATGCCATCCCCTACCTGATTCGATGCTAACTGATTGACAGAGCGCACCTATTGAATTGGGAGTTTTAAAATCCTTCGAGTTTGTTTCTCAGCTCCGCCGGGCCAGTGTCATTGTCCGAAAATTTGGAGCCCCAGGATGCGATATTTACGTCAAAGGTGCACCAGAATGCATGAAGGAAATATGCAGACCGGAAAGTTGTGAGTTGACCAAGGTTTCCCCTCCAGTGATTGAAAGCTGCTAACATACACTAAGTCCCAAATGATTACGAAGAACTTCTTGCATATTATACGCACAGAGGTTTCCGAGTTATTGCTTGCGCCACGAAACACATCAAAAAATTGAACTGGGTTAAAGTCCAAAAGATGAAGCGAGATGATGCAGAGTCCGGGTTGGACTTTCTAGGATTCATCATATTTGAGAACAAGTTGAAGCCTAGTACTGCCGGTGTGCTAGACGAGCTGTCGGAGGCAGGCATCAGAAAGGTTATGTGCACAGGTGACAACATTCTCACTGCGATCAGCGTTGCTAGAGAGTGCAATCTCATAGACAGAACGGCGCATTGCTTTGTGCCCCATTTTTCTGAAGGTAATTGCTATACTCAGTCGCTCTGGAGGCGATTACATTTGCTAACGTTTTCCTAGGCAATTACCTAGATCCCAATGCCGTGCTTTCCTGGGAAAGCATCGACAACAATATTTACACCCTAGACGAGAATACTCTCAAGGTCAGTTGCAGTATTCCCGCCATTGGAGATTCCAATGGTTAACATTGATTTAGCCATTACCACCACCCGCAGAAAGCGATGCTTCTCTGCCATATGACATCTCGAACTTGAGAAATTATTCCTTGGCTGTCAGTGGGGATGTTTTCCGCTGGGTCATCGATTTTGCTCCGCCAGAGGTTCTAAAAAGGGTGAGTAAACCGCAGATTCATTGACGACCATGCTGACATTTTGATTCAGATGCTGGTCTGTGGACAAGTATTTGCTCGAATGTCACCAGATGAAAAGCACGAGCTTGTCGAGAAGCTCCAAAGCATTGGTTACTGTTGTGGCTTCTGCGGCGATGGAGCCAACGATTGCGGTGCACTGAAAGCTGCTGATGTTGGTATCTCGCTCTCGGAGGCCGAGGCATCTGTCGCTGCCCCCTTTACAAGTCGAGTATTCGACATAACCTGTGTTCCGGAAGTCATAAGGTAACTCCCCTATACCAGGATTTTGAACCGCTGCTAACAATATTCCACAGAGAGGGACGAGCCGCATTAGTCACAAGTTTCAGTTGTTTCAAGTATATGAGTTTGTACTCGGCGATCCAGTTCACCTCCGTCAGCTTCCTCTACGCCTCCGCATCCAATCTTGGAGATTTCCAGGTACGTCATTGTATATTTCCCAACCAAATGGTGCATGTGCTAACGTACAATATAGTTTCTCTTCATCGATTTGGTTTTAATCCTTCCAATTGCCATTTTCAGTAAGCATTTCTGTTCCCAGCTTTAACCATCAAGCTAACATATTTCAGTGGGGTGGACTGGTCCATTTCCAACACTCTGCAAGAAGCGTCCAACAGCAAATCTTGTATCGAGAAAAGTGTTGGTTCCTCTTCTTGGTCAAATTGCCATCTGCATCTTTATTCAAGCCGTGGCGTTCAGCTCTGTGCGGAAACAACCATGGTTAGTACTTCGTTCTTAAGATAGAGATCCAATTCTAACAGCTCCCAAGGTACATCCCACCAAAAGTCAACACGGAAAAATCCAATGTTCTCAACTCCGAAAACACATCATTGTTCCTAGTATCCTGCTTTGAATACATCCTTTCAGGCATCGTCCTAAGCGTCGGTCCTCCATTCCGACAAAAAATGGGAAATAACTGTCAGTTCGCCCTCCCCCCCCCCCCCCCCCCCCCCCCCCTGACACCTCTCCTTCCCCCAATTTAACTAAGTAATACAGTGCCATTCGTCGTAACAATCGTCGTCGCCCTCCTCTTCTCCTCATACATGCTTTTCGATCCCTCACAAGGAGTCGCAAACTTCATGCAACTAACATACATGACCTGGGATTTCAAAGTTTTCCTTCTTACGCTGGGACTTGGATATATTGTTGTCGCTTGGACATCAGAGAATTATATTTTGCCGCGGTTGGCGAAGTATTTGGGAGCGCTGAAGAGAAAAGTCTCGGGGAAGTTGAAGACGAGGAAGGAGTATAAGATTATTTTGGAGGAGATGAAGACTCTTTGAACTCTTTGATTCGAGTCGGAGAATTGGTAGGGGAGGAAGGTGTTTAAATATGAGATACCAATGCTTCTGTATAAAGATGTAATGATTACTAGGGCTTGATGCTTCACGAGTACTTACTCGGGACGGTCTTGGGTTTAGAGAAAAGTTTTTGTAAATTTGGATAAGGATTCGTGAAGACCTATACATTACGAACCATTGAGGGCTACCTACACGGTGGTCGTGTATACTTTTTATATTTGATTTCCCTCAATTGGCTTCCATAAATCATTGCTCGTCGGTCTACTTAGGTAAGTGTCGTGGGTACAATGACGTAGCCAAAATCCCGATCCGAATTACGATCGCAACTTCCTTTTGAAATATATTTTTCTATCGAAGTTAGGAAAGCGCTCCCAATAAATAAACTTCCGAATAATGCGGAAAGTACGACCCCGTTTTGATAAACTCGAAAAGTCTGGTCTACGGCCGACGAAAGATACAGGATGAGATGATACACTAATGCCCGCTTTGATCCCAACTCAAGCGTCTCAAGTCCCAACGACACTTCGTAAATCAATTCAACACTAGATCCAAACTCAATTTCAATCTCACTAAACTCCCCTCATAACTTTCTATAAATCATGAACTACGGTACCCCCTCCACCCCCTCCCCACCCAGTTCCTCTCACTCACAACCCCACAGACTGGGTCCTAGATGGAGGCTACCTCCCCAACGCCCTCATCCGCGTCGGAATCCGTCGCCAACTCGCTGACCGCATTGCAAAAATCTCAAGCACCTCCTTGGAAGCCGCTTATGAGAAGAAAATGCAATATGTGGAGCTTTTAAGACAACGACCAATTGCTATTGAGACTGCGACGGCGAATGAACAGCATTATGAGGTTGGCACTGGGGTTTTGGCTGCGTGTTTGGGTCCCAGGATGAAGTATAGTTGTTGTCTTTATGAGAAGGGGAGTGAGACTTTGGCGCAGGCTGAGAGGGCTATGTTGGAGAGTTATTTGGGGAAGGCGGGGTTGCAGGATGGGATGAGGATTTTGGATTTAGGGTGAGTTTTTGGGTTTTATATTTTGTTCTGGTGATTGGTGATTGGTTTGATGAAAGGACTTGCTAATGTGATTTTTTAATATAGATGTGGATGGGGATCTGGAGCTCTTTATTTTGCGGAGATGCTTCCTAATTCTCAAATCACGGCTTTTTCCAATTCGAAAACTCAGAAAATATATATCGACGAGAAAGCCAAGGAGAAGGGATTCAAGAACTTGACTGTCATCACTGGGAATGTAGTAGATTACGAGTTCGAGCCAGAGAGTTTCGATCGTGTTGTCTCTATCGAGGTTTGTCCTCTCCCCCTCCCACTTTCCCTTCCCTTCCCATTCATATTGACACAGAAATAGCTCTTCGAACACATGAAAAACTACGAACTCCTAATGGCTAAAGTCGCGCGAGCTTTGAAACCAACTGGAAAACTCTTCGTCCACATCTTCGCCCACAAAACCACGCCCTACGACTTTGAAGATGGCTGGATGAGCACTCATTTCTTCTCCGGAGGTACCATGCCTTCTGCCGACCTCCTTTTATTCTTTCAAAAAGATTTGAAATTGGAGAAACAATGGTGGGTTAATGGCAAGCACTATGCTAAGACTTGCGAGGATTGGTTATCCAAGATGGTTGCTAGTAAGAATGAGATTTGGCCCCATCTTACGGAGACTTATGGGGAGAAGGATACGGCTATGTGGTATTATCGGTGGCAGATCTTTTATTTGGCTTGTGCTGAATTATTTGCTTATGAGGGGGGTGATACTTGGGGGGTGACGCATTATTTGTTTGAGAAGCCTGGTTCTTCTTAGAATGTGCTTGCTGGGAGTAAAAGCATAGGCACGATGAGATGAGAATAGACCCCTATAGAAGTGAATCACGTCCGAGACGAACATTGATTGAATCTTGTTGGATATGAATGAGCACCGAGTGAAGTCAAGTAATTGTGGATATAGTACCTTCACAAACACTACCAGAATGAGAGGCACTCTTCCGAGTGCACCTGCTTCACCAACCATTATACCGAGAAATATTGGAATGATTGTCCGAGATATTTAGGATAATAGTTCATATTCTCCAACAATAATGTGGCGTACTCAAAAGAAAGCCCGTATCTTAAATGAGTACTACTGCTGCTAGATAAGGGAAGGCAAGAGGGCGTTTATCAATTGGAGCCCGAGGAGAGCACAGTATCAAGACCCCACGCCGAACAATATGTACTTGGTTGGATTTGGAATGCTGTATATTGTACGCCAACCGCATGCTTCTCCAGGGAAAAAACGAACTGAGCAGCCCTTCCCATGATTGTGTCAGGGATATTCATCGCAGCATCTCCCCATAATCAAACAACTCCCCAAAATGTCCCCCGTCGCCCCTCTCCGCCAAGATTGCTGCTTCAATGATCCCATGGGTGCTTCCATCCGAGTAAAACTGCGCCTATAGATATGTTAGATGTATTTATCTTTGGGAGAAAGGGTATGCGTGCCATCTTTCTTCGCTCTGTACATAATCTGGGAATTCGTCAGTACCCTCCCTCATTGCAACCACACCACGATAGACTCGACCTACCCAGAACCACATGCTTGCGCTCAATCCTGTTGCTGCAAATCGATACAATGGTCGTGCTTTTGGAATCTGGATCTGCGGGCCGCTGTAGGGACCTTTGCTGTCATGGTTGTGAGCTTCAATTGAGGGTTGGAGATTCGGCTTTCACTAACAAATTTGGAGGGCCGACCATTTTGCTACTGGTTGTTAGCCTATGAGACTGCGAACGGGTTAGAATATAGCTTACCCGAAAATTGGACCTTAAGCTGTCGTTGCTGGGGTTCAATTGTCTGTATCTCCAATCGCCTTGCAAGTTGTCGCTGATATCCAAAGGTTGAACCTGTCGGAACATCCTTCTTCCGGCCCGGAACAAGATCTGAGCTAATCCTTTTTAAGCCTGATTACGATAAGGCGGCGAGCTTCCCAATCGTGCTTGCCATCGCAAGTTTTCTTGTAAAAGTCTCCTTCCTCGTGAAGTTTAGGTGTTGAGGTGACTAACAACAATCTGTTTGAAACTTGTTAATATTCTCCATACGACCGCGACTATTTTCTATACCAAACATACATGCTCACTTTTCTCTGGTGACAAAGGATTTGTGAAAAGTCACCCCCACCAGTTTTCGAGTGCCGCTTTTCCCATCGCAACAGCGAGGTCTCGATTGTGTCAAGGAGTGAATACTAACAATACCAACCCTTCTGACCTCCAGCAATTCCTCCAGCATTTGTACTATTGCGTAGGACTGGCAATGTCTTACAATGCTGCCTTCTCCCAGCTGCCTCACACATAATTAATACAGCCGCTCTTTACCTTTCAACCTCTTCCATCCTACCTTCTTTCTCAACCGCGCCGATAGCGAACCCATACCGCCCCAAGTCGCATACCTTCGAAACCCCTCATCGCCAGACGAACTCATAACCTTCGATATCACCATGGCAGCTTCGCAGCTCAGCCCTCGACACAAGCTCAGTCCACAGAGCAATGGCGTCTCTCCTCGCAGCCAGTCTGCCTCCAGGTTTCACGGCTGCTCCAGAATCACCGACTACGAAATACTAGGGAAGCTGGGAGAAGGAACTTTTGGAGAAGTCCACCGCGCGAAGTCAAAGAAGACGCAGAAAGTTGTCGCATTAAAGAAGATTCTTATGCACAATGAGAAGGATGGATTTCCAATCACGGCCCTGCGAGAGATCAAGCTCCTCAAGCTTCTCGACCATCCCAATATCCTCAGACTAGAAGAGATGGCAGTCGAACACCACGCCAAAACCGATAAAGACAAACGGAAGCGCGCCATTATGTACATGGTGACTCCTTATATGGACCACGATTTGTCTGGACTCCTCGAAAACCCGGATGTCCCCAAGTTTACGGAACCTCAGATCAAGTGTTACATGATACAACTGCTCGAAGGCCTCGCATATCTCCATGACCAACACATTTTGCACAGAGATATGAAGGCTGCAAATTTACTCATCAACAATCAAGGAATCTTACAAATTGCGGATTTCGGTCTGGCGCGACATTATGATGGACCAGTCCCGATTGCGAAGAGAGGTGGAGGTGAAGCTGTGAGAGATTATACAACGCTCGTCGTGACGAGATGGTATCGTCCTCCAGAGCTGTTATTGGGAATGAAGAGATATACAACGGCTATTGATTTATGGGGAGTTGGGTAGGTTCATTTCAGGAAGCTTTTGCTACAGTTTTGGGATTTTGCTAACTCTTTATACAGTTGCGTCTTTGGTGAGATGTTATATGGCAAACCAATTCTGTCTGGAGATAGCGACCAGAATCAGTTGAAAATCATATTTGATTTGGTTGGTACTCCAACAGAAGCTACTATGCCAGGATGGAGGAGTTTGCCTAATGCGGAAGGCTTGAACATTGTTCCCCATCCCAAAACTCTTCATCAACGTTTCAGAGCGTAAGTAAACATTCTTGATTTCTTCTGGTACTGAAACTAACAAACCACAGATATGGCTCAGGTGCATGCCAGCTACTTGATGATTTACTCAACCTCGACTACCGTACACGTTTAAATGCCCTTGATGCTTTAGAACACCCTTACTTCAAGGCTAGTCCCAAGCCAGCAAAACCCGGAGACATCCCCGTATTTGAATCCTCTCACGAGCTAGATCGCCGCAAGAACAAAGGCCAAAAAGCCGGACCTCCACCTGCACCAAAGGGTGGAACTGTCGGCATGGGTCCAACTGGTGGTTGGGGAGAAGCAGGACCCAATGGAAACCAAAATTATTCTCATGGTGATGGATATGGTCGACATCACAATGGAAGTCGATATCCCCCTCCTCCACATGGCGGTTACGGTCGGAATGGTGTTCCTCCCCCACCACCACCAGAGGGTGAGCGAAGACCTGCTTGGAGACGAGATGATAGACCCGACCCTCGAGGACTTCCACCTAGACCACCTCCACAAGCTGAATATCACGAGCGGCCTGATGGAAGATATAGATCTGCCTCGAGAGAGGTTGATCGACCCACATTACCGAGAAGCAGAGCAAGTGGTGGACCGAATGTTGATACTTATATACCCAGTTACAGCGGCGCAGAACCGGTGCGAAGAGATGATCGGAGAGATGACAGACGAAGACGTGATGATCGGGTGGACCGAGATGATCGCCGACATCATGGGGATCGTGAGAGGGATTATGATGATCGAAGTCGGAGTGGGCGGACGAGAAGTAGGAGTCGAAGTCCAATCCGGGAGCGTGACCGAGATCGTATCAGGGAAAGAGAACCTCTTGATAGGGAGAGGGAGAGGGAGATGTATCGGCGTTGAGCGAGGTAATTCTTTGTAATGTAACAGTAGTAACACGACGATTGTGGATTTGATATGCCCCAGGAGGCCTGACTGGCTGGCTAATAGCCACACTTAGCTAATAGAGAAGAGAATCGTGCATCCTATATTGCTAGGAGTTTTGTTGTGTCGAGTGAGCTTTTCTTCGCACGAGATTTATGAAGGAGTGCGTACCCATATATTTCAGCTTACCCCATCAAATACAGACAGACACTAGATATACCTCAAGTTTGGAAAGAATATAAGATTTGTTTTCTTCAGCTCTTAATGCCCTTCTATTTTCCCGGTTTCCAGCTCTTGCTTTCCAAACCAGATAAGATACTTATCGCTTGTTGGTTATATATATGACCTATTGACATGGTGTTATGGTTCCACCATGCACAACAACAGCAACTTAAACAAAATCTCTGTGGATGGTTTCAAAGTGCCCGAGGCTTGGAATTATACTATTCGCGGTTTATGGCGGGTATGAAGAATTCGTGGAACGAGCTGGTGAGGGATGCAATGAGGAATTGTGTTAGGAACTCCAAGGGGATTTGCTGTCGAATTTTTTACTATTGCCGATTATCCTCTAGATCCTCTCTCTTTGATTCTCATTTGTTTTTACAGGACCCGGGTGCTCTGGAAGGATTATATGGCAATGTTCTCGCTGGGTGTGAGTGGGACTTGTTTAAAGGGTGTGGACTTGTTTAAAGGGTGTGGACTTTGCAAGGGATGGAGGAAGAGAAGGGCCTCTGGAAAGACCTGAAGTTTAAGGAGGTAAGTACTCTGCTGCTCGAGTACATTGCGAAGTTTGCTTATGGATGGTCGAAGTACGAGAAGAGCACACACCCAGCCCCCTATTTTCCACGAAGCTGGAAAGGATTTGTACAGCTGGATCGGGTTGGGGAATTTTGTATATCTCATGAGAAAGCTTAGTAGTTGATTCATCGTGATCTTGCTTAAATTCCAAATTCTTTTAGAGACTCGAGGCAATGAAGCACAGTAGAAGCCTGAATAATTTACCTAGAGGTGGCTAGACTGCTAAACACATCTTTTATTATTACGACGGGGGTGCTATAAAGACTCTCCGGGTTGAGGTGGTCTCATTATTAGGCATTTGTTTGAGTAATAGTGTTGTGTGAGATGGTTTGAGTTAAATAATTGAGGGAGAGTTGACCTCCGACATCAATTTAATTTTACTTTCCTAGATATTCGGGTTGAACGGCTATTGATGGATTTTGTTTCGTTGTATGCTGGATAATAAGTCGTGTGGTAGATTTATATCTTTACGAATTTTCCCCATCTCTTCTTTTCCTTACACTTGGAAGTCGCTGACTTATAAACTCCAAACCCCTATTGTTTCCTTTCAGAGGATCAGAGCTTGTTAATATATTTTCTTGGGTATAAAGAACTGAATTATCACAAGACTTTTCTGCTAGCAAGTACATCAAAATCGAATCAAAGCAACATTGCTGTTCCGCTGGGTTCTATGGCCGTAGCCGTACACCAAACGTCCCCAACACCAACACCAAATCCCCTAATGCCTGACTTCAAATCCACCTTCTAGAGAAAGTGGCTTTTTGATAAGGAAGTGCCAGAAATCAGTGATCTGCCGTCGAAAACCAGGGTGTTGTCGAATACTTTCCTTAAGTTCGAAGCTTTAGATTATGTTAGAGGAACATTCATATACTTCTTTAAGCATTAAAGACTGGTGCTTTATTTTTCAACAACGCTTTGAAGTTTCGAGTTTTGGGTCTCTGCAATCTTCACGATGGCTCAAGGGACTTGTAGAAAGATTACCGCTGGCGAATTTGGTACTCTGGCAAACCTTGACGTTTTAAATACTTCCTTGGTTGAAGTATTTCTGGATTCTTCTTCACAAATATGTTGGGGGGTTAGTCTCGGTGATGAACTTCTCAACTTCCACTCTGGATAAAGATACTTTGCTCACTTGAGTTTCTTAATGTTACTGCTTCAATTGGTATGAAAAAAATGCAAATTCTCGTAGAAGTTTTGATTTCTTCAAAGCTTGTTTAGCTATTATATGGGGGAGAATGGAGTCTTCTCAAGAGATCTTTTGACCAGAGTTTAGGCCAGACCTGTAGTCCATAAATAGCGAGGATGCTGTTCTATGAGAAACTTATCAAGAAGAACGCTTATTTAACAGGATTATTGTCGTTTCGGGGCAAGGAGGCTAGATCTCGAAAATTGAGTTGAGGTACTAGGTTTATTTGAGGAAACGAGAGATAAAAAGAGTAACAACACGAACTGGTTTGTAAGAAGGTGCTTGAGGGAGAAGTTATGAACTTGGGGGATTTATTGTCGAAATGGTGTGTGCTGTCGAATGATCTATTCAAATACAAGTTCTTGGTTTAAGAAACAGGCTCAAGGAGAGAAAAAGAAAGATTTAGGTTGAAGCTGCCCATACCGTAGAATATAGTTAAGTGTCTTAGTTCATGAACCCCAACTTCCAAGACTGTCCCTTTCGGGATATTTCTTTTTCTACACTTGAGTTCTCAGAAGTTGCTACTTGCTTGCTCACGAGTGCTTTTGCTCAAGGGTTGATATTCCGCTCGTGTATAATTGTCCTAAAGGCTTTGGAACATTGCCAAGTCTAAGTAGCCGTTGCAGGCATCTTATTAGCAGCCATTTATATCATGTATGCCTCAGCCTTCTGCAGATTCTTCTTTGGCTACTCGAACTCGCTGAGCCTTCAGCAACAGGACGTTAGGTTAGATTTTATCATGAGACGCGTAGAGTTGAGTAAATACGCTTCAATTTTTATTAAACTTAAGAAACAAATTAGATCAGGTATATTTATCTTTATAATACCCTCTTTTTCTTTCACAGCCTGCCAGTGGCAAAAATGTTTTCAAGCTTGTTTTTTGCCATGTTTCTAAATGGTATTCTTTATATTGATTATTGTAATGTTTTTTGCTGTAACCTCTTCTTTATTTCTAGAGACTAACAATAGCCTTCTCTTTAGCTTTGTCTAGACCGTCTGATGTCATTCCCTTGGTTGAACCCAACGAGACACCGTATTCGGCGCTTTCAATATGTGGCGGTCGGAACTCTACTAAAACTTCTAAGAAACAATCTTCCAATAATATCTACAGCCGAAAAGCAGAGCACTGTCGAACAATCCCTCCAAACTCAAGATATGGCTTATTTACTTGAAAAATCCTTATAAGTGCCTATAATATTATATATAAAATCACTCAATTCCTTATCTGCTCTCTCTTGTTTTCAGTACTCACTGCAGCTCCGTCACGTAAGAAGAAGGCAAGTGCAATCGGGACTCGTTTGGCAAGAAAAAAAAAGTACAAATAGGTCTTTGCATACTCCTTTTGTGACTCTTTCTTAGCGAGGCCGCGCTTCTTCAACGAGTGTTCCCGATAATTCCAAATCGCAATGTTTATATTATAGACAGAAAGTACACAGCTAAAAATCTGCCAGGTATCACAAAAAACATTGAATAATTTCGCAATCCTGTACCCAGCGCTCAAAAAGGTAATCATCTGACACCAATTTCTTCGAGAATTAACACAGTTCTCATACCCAGAGAATGCCCCACCTGAATTTCTTGTTGTCTTCTATTGTAAGGTTAATGGGGTTTTTTGTCGGGCAAGGTGAGAGTTTCGAGGAAGCGTGGAGAAGTCTGGAGTCAATTATGTTTTTGAGTACTACGATTGAAGGTTTAAGAACTTGGGAGGTGTGGAGGGGTTCTCTGCAGAGAGAAGGGGGGGGAGATATGTAGTGGTAAAACTTGGATATATTTTCTGTAGTACCACGCAGGGCTTTCTTAGTGTCCTTGTCGAGACTCCCGAGAGTATGACTTTTCTTTCTTTGCTTCTTTAGCTTATAAAAAAAACTAGGAATAGATCAGGCATCATTGTTTTTACGTGGATAGACCTCTTCCTGTCGCACTCTAAGATTTATTCCCGCTTTGAAAGTACACCTGACTGGACTTGCAAGTAGACCTGGATGATTACCTGTAGGGCAAATATCAACTGTCAGATGGTCACTGGACCAAATAAGAAATGTAATTCGTACCACCAAGAAGATGCTCCATGAATCGCAACATGACAGTTATTTTTGCAATTTCGAACCCTGAAAAATGGTACCTAACACCAACTTCTTTTCGTATGGCGCAATTGTTGCGCTGGCATCTCTCACAGACCTGCAGACCCAAGAGAAGCTACTGGCTCTGACTGCATAGAAATATCTGAAACAGACAACATAGAAAACGCCCCTGCTACATATGTACAGGTACAATAGTCTGGATTGCTCCACATTACGAGCTGCATATCTCGAGTGTCTTGTGCTTGGAGAAGTACCTCATTCTTACTCTGTAAAGAAGAGAGGCCAAGAGAGACTCCGAAAAAGTGATGTGTAATTCGGGAATGCCAGTTCGAGGACTGCAGATGTCGGTCCGCAGGAGTAGGTGCTCCGGGCCAGTGAGGAAAGGAGGAAGAAATCGGGTAAGGATATGCAAAGCTTACTGGGATGAGGTTATTCGGACAATGGGGATGCATTCTTCGAGTGTTAAGGTCTCCTCCACAATGGCTAATTTAAAGTGCACGTCTGGGGTATTCTGAAGCAAGCACCTCATCTTAGAAGTGTCGTATTGGGCACTGAGTCTCTTCGTTCTGTGGAGAAGAAATCGACCGTGTAGAAAATGGAGGTTGTGAAAGGAGACTCGAGACTCGGGTAAGTTGGAGAAGTCTTGGATTAAGGGAATACCCAAGAAAATGCACATCGTCCCGGTCACCGTAGCCTATCGAGTCAGCACTTAAAATGAAGGTTCAATGCAACCCTATTCAATAAATATATCGTCATTGGTAATTACAAAACAAGGTTACTATAACTCTTACTAGTTGTTATTATGAATATGACAGAAAAGACCAGTTCCCCAGAAGTTGTCGGATGCCCGATTTCAGGTACGTTTTAGTACTCGGGGTCTACACCTCCAGGTAGCCGTGGGGTGAAGCTAGAACCTGAGAAGATAATGTGGGGGACTAGAGACTCCACACACAAAAGCCAAAAGCCTGTACTAGTACGGACGTTGTATCTCAAGCCAACACAGGATTGAAAGGAGTTAGTCTCTTGTACCTGACCGCTAATTTAAGCCCTTGAGGATTTCCTTTTGCTCCCGCGCACTTGCTTCCGCTTGCCGCAACCGCAACCGCAATCGCAACCGCAATCGCAACCGCAACCCAAAATCCCACGTTGAGCGGTATTTGTTTCCTGTTGACCCCACTATCTCCCAATACAAAAGTGTCCGGCCTCACCGTCGTCGCAATTCCAAGACGTCTCGTCTCTCGTCTGATCCTCGTCTACCATGCATTAACTCTGTTGATTATCTTTGATGGATTTTCATCCTGCAGCAGGAGCTCCCGTTGACCACCTGAGCTGTGTCCACTAACATCGGGATATCCTGAAATTGGTCTCCCCCAGAGCTGCACAGTCAAAATACGAGTAGAATTACGTATTGAAGGTCAACCTGGTTGTGTACTAGTCTTCCAATAGCTCTGTCGTTAGTTATCTTGGACTTCTTGGTGGAATACGAAGACACTTGATCATCACCTGAGGGGAGCATGCCTAGCATGTTGGGATGGAAATGCTGAAATGCTGAAATGCTGGAATGCTGGAAATGACATGTGCTTTGCTGCAGGACAAGGCAGCTTGACTCGACGCCACTTGCTGGGATTTGCAGTCATCTACACACACCCAATCATCCTGGCCCTATTTTTTTTTTACTTGCCAGCGACTTCGTCACTAAAAATTGGAAGCTGGAACCCCCGCTCACTGGGCCTCCGGGGAGCAATTCTTACCCACGTCTCCCTAAACCCTATCCACTATCCACCAACCTGCCCTGCACAGCACTGCACTGCGTCTCCAGCACACCAGCACACCGTATTTTGATCACAAGCTCCCAAGCTCCCAAGCTCTGGATTGCCTCGAATGCTTTCCAATTATCAACCAAAATCAGGATTGAGTAACTTGGAGTAACCAGGCGTCTGCCACCTCTCCCAGACTCCGAATCCTCAATTCCTCTGCAACACACCCGTCATGTCAGACGCCGCTCCCCCGCCTCTGGCTAGACACTTTCCACCCACTCCCGTCGAGACGACCGTCAAGAAGATCCGTCGATTCGCTCCTGAACCCGTCGAAACGACAACTCGCACCTCCAAGAAGAAGGATGAACCCCAATCCAAACCCTCAGCTGAAAGGCAGAATGAGGGGGTGGACAAGAAAGATTTCGCTCCCAAGCGCCGCTTCGCCCCGGAACCGGTCGAGACCACCTTCAAGAGCAGCAAGCTGCAGTCCGGAAAGTCTGCAGCTACCACTGCTGAATCAACCTCCAAACCTGTCCCCGAACGATCAGCACCTACAGAGACTCCGAAGCCAAGGAGACGGTTTATTCCCGACTTGATTGAGACTACAACGCGGACCAAGAAAGCTGGAGATAGGCGCCCTGCCACTCTGCCAACTGATAAGGTAAGTGGCATGATCTATTGACATTGACGGAACATGGCTAACTTTTTATCATTCAAGACCGACCTGACGCCTGGTGTCCCAAATATATACACACGTTCAAAGAGAAAATCTGCCAGACCTCCTGTCATTCCTCTTCCTGGCCCTCCCGAAAATACCCCGAATTCGAGCTTTCACAATACCCAAATTCACCCTATACCCCCTCGAAGGCAGCAATCAATGCGTCCCCATCCAAATACAAGACGAAGTACTCGTCGACAGGACTCTTTCCAGCCGGAATTGGAGGCCATTGCCTCCTCAGAATCCAGTTCAGATGTGGAGGAGGAATTTATTGAAGATATGGAGGACTCGACACCCTCACTTACCGGATCATTTGGATCTTCGGATGACTCGCATATGAGATTACAATTAGCCCGAACAAGAGAAAGCTGCGATGATAGATTTTCCGGCTATCTCCTTGCTTTGGCAGCAAAAGCAGCGGAGAAGCAGCTCCGAGAACAAGCTTTGGCTGCCTTTCCAAATGAATCTAGCTACGAGATTGTAGAACATTTCTATGATCGAGAAATAGACGCACCATCTGACGAAGAAGTGGTTGAGGGAATTGGCATGCTTCTGGACGAACCCAAACTGAATTTACGGCGGAAATCAACAGAGGTTGGTTGGCATTTAAAGGAGATGCAAGAACACCAAGAGAATCTAAACAGGATGCGAGAAGATGAAACGAACAAAAAAATCGCAGACGAAGCTACAAAACCTACCTTCCAAGACCCATTCTGGACAAATGGTATGACCAGCAAAAATGCAGGCTTCGCTCGACCAGCAGGCAAAGATCCGAAAAAAGAGGCGGAACTGGATCGTATGCGAAAAGCAGCATCACCACCAATGCTAGGAGGCGATCTGAAATTTCGCATGTGCCCTTCCCCCAAAGCGACGAAATTCGAATCAGACCAACGGATCGACATCCAACCCAAAAGAGACGAACACGGAGGCGGATTGTGGGGCGGTTACTGTGTTGCCGAGGAACCCGGGGAGGTAAATGGATGTGTCAAAAGACCAACCTGGATTAATACTCCCAAACGAGAGGACCCCTTTTCTCACGCCTTTGGAAAAAGTAATGGTACCCGCGATGGTCCTAGGATGCTAGCGGGAATCGATGAACGATTGAAGCTTGAAGCTGCCAAGGCGAAGGCTGAGGAGGCTATTAAGGAGGAATTCAATGATGCGTTTGTGACGCAGGTATATAATTATCTTTCGCTTGGGTATCCAAGTCTGGCGAGGCCTTATGATGAGGAGCTTGCGCGGATTGCGCATGTGGCGCCGGAGGATCTGAGGAAGGATGATGCGAGTCAAAATGCGAAGGGGCATATTGGACTTGTTGATGCTCCTGGGGTGGTGGGGAAGGGGGGAAAGGAGAATAGGAGGTGTGCCAGGTGGGAGGCTTTGAAGATTTATATTTTGGAGTGGGGACGGCAGCACCCTAGTATGTCTAATGGGGCGAGTGCGCCGAGTGCGTGGGGAGTACGGGCGAGAAGGGGGAGTTGGGCTATTTAATGCGATGGCCCTGTGATGTTGTTGTGATTGCTTGGAGGCTTGAAGGCCAGAAGTATATATGAATTATTGACATATCTTTACATTGCGAGAGAATGTGTGTGGTTGCGGGTTTGGGGGGTTATATTGAAAGGGATTGGGGATGCATTATATGGGTGGGGATTTTTACTCTTGGAGCATTCTAGGGCTGTTTGCACAGGGTTTAAGGGATAAGGGGAATGATGGAAATTGTTAAGCAAGCAAGCAAGCGTGGCGTTTATTTTGAGAGAGTGTTGTGGCATAACTGCCTGATGAGGGTTGAGAAATTTGGGAGCTTTAAAAATTGTATTACTGCTCTTTTTTGATTTGCTTTATTTTCGTTGTTGATTATTTCGATGATTAGTGTTTGCTCTTGTACATTCTTTTGTTTCTCCTTTCTGTACATGATGCAATGGGATAGACGGGTACATGTATTTGATGACGACTGGAAGCGGAAAGGTTACAAAGTGTATATGAAGGCACGGTACCTATCTACTTAACTAACTAATTCTTGGTGGATGAATAGATGCATGACTTGGGATTTGTCTGGGTGTGGGATTCGAGAGACTGAGTTGAGTGAGTGTGTGAGTGAAATGAGGATGTACCTTTTTTATGTACCCAAGTACCCCCTTCCCTCTCTCCTCTCCTCAAGTAACAGGAGCATTCTCCAAAACAACGGGAAATGCATATCTCGGTCTTGCCCTCCCTCGTTTTACTGTTATTCCCCGAGTTTTTAAATCCCCGATTTATGCACCATGAGTTTCGGAATATTGAGGGTGTTTAGTGATTTCAAAAGAATGGCCGAACCGTTGATATCTACGGAGGAGTTCTGATGGAGGGGTGAGGTTGTGTAACCCGATAGGATGTTGGTGAGGATTACCCCGCCTATGTCATACCTACCCTACGGAGGTAACACCAACGTGCATCATCTGCATCAACGAGGATGCCGTTGAGCTTATTGGAAGTTTGTTGGGACGGCGATGATTTGAGCGTGAGAATAGTGTTATCAGGTTCAGAATTTGTTTGGATTGAGTAGGTGATGCGAGGTTATCAAAGTTTTGATATCAATCCTGAGCTTATAGGCTTAACATCATCGCATCTCTAATATTCCGGATTCACCCGATCTCCCCTCCTCTTCTTCCCCCTTCTTCTTCCCCCCTCTCCCAGCAAAAATAAAGGCCAAAAAATATGATTTGGTAAATTCATTGTTAACAATGAGTTGATCTCTTGAACAGAGTGGGACTCGAACCCACGCCCCTTTCGAGACCAGGAAATTGTTATTAAGGTAACCTTAACCTGGCGCCATAACCAGCTCGGCCATCTGTCCTGATTTGTGATGCTTTTGATAGAGGGGGTCTTGGTTGTTTGGGGTACTGTTTTTGGGTGAGGAGGGGGAGAAAAGTTGAGCGGCATTTTGTGGGGGTTACAGGGGAAGGGGCCGATGTCGGGCCTGGGTGTGTGTGGGAAGGTGGGATTTTGAAGGTACGGAAGCTACAAAAATATAAGTGAGCTATAAAAGTGTAAGTGAGCTGCAAAAATGTGGGTGAGCTGGTGATTTGTAAGTAAGCTAGTGATTTATCAAGTAAGCCAAGCTTCAAGTTAGGGGCCAAAAAGTCGCTGTTGATCGAGTACCATCGATGGTCAGGTGACAAATTGATACCAGTGGAATTCAAGAGATGAGGTAAGAATGGGAAAATAATACTCGTAACTCTTATTCGTGATTGTATAAGTATCAGTCACTGTTTTCATGGGCTTTCTATTACTTTGAGTAGTAGTTAGAAGAGTCCGGGATGATTTCAACGTTCTAGAAAGCTTTTGGATAATCGGAGCCTAGTCTAGAGCAAGAATTACTACTTTTTGATGTAATAATAGAGGAGAAAGCTTGTACGATGAAAGGGGTGCGGCACTCATTTCCTTCTTTGTTCTTTTTACTGGAAGACATGTTTTGCTACCCGAATCAAAGTTCGTGAATACAGACAAGGTTCGCGGATAACCTTTTCTGTTTCTTCAAATTCGCAGCTCCAAAAAATTAAATAGCTCGAACATTCACCCATTGAGAATTTTTTTCCACCGTGGAGTGTTATTCAAAAGGAGTGAAAACCCATTCCTTATGTTATGGCTTCGATATGCACATGATTAACGATTTTGAGAAGGTATTGTTGATTCTATTTTTCGACAAGCATATCGTTTAAGTGAAGCAATCACTAGCATCTTACAGAAAATAAGCAAAGGAGAACTCTCTGAAATGAGAGCATCAAGTCGTTAAAGTATCAAGCACTGTCAAGCAGCAAATGAGAAACCTATAGTAAAGTGTGAACTTTTTATCTTCATTCTATTTACATCCAACCTAATATATACATGAAAGATTTCCTTCTCCTCTCAAATTCTCGTCGAATCTTCTCACTTAAACAGTTAAAGTAGCCTGAGCCTTAAGATCCCGACTACTAGCACCAACAAAGAAAACATAGTCTCCGCTCTCAATCTTCCAGTTCTGAGCACTGACATCCCAAATACTCAAATCTCTTCTCTTCAACTCAAAAGTAACATCTCCACTCTCCCCAGGCTGGATAGTAAGCTTTTGGAATCCTCTAAGTTGCCGAACCGGCTCATCAGCCGCATCAGGGAATTGAACATAGAGTTGAGCAACTTCAGCACCTGCAATTGATCCAGTGTTCGAGACACTGCTTGAAACAGTAGCCACAACATCCCACAAATCCTCATGTCCACCGATGGCCAAATCTCCAGTAGCGTAAGACTGAGCGAGTGCAGTGGTATTTGGAGAAACGGTGACAGCGGTAGAGAACTCGAAGGTGGTGTAAGAGAGACCATAACCGAATTCGTAGCGAGGGGTGATGTTGTACTTATCAAAGTACTTGTAATCGATGTAGTTTCCTTCCGAGAAATCAATTTCAAGCTCTTCAGTAATTTGGGTGTTGGAATCATAGTCGGATTCATTCTTGGCGATGGTGTTGATAAGTTTTCCGGATGGGTTTACGGCACCAAAGAGGATGTCGTCGATTGCGTTTCCGGATTCTTGTCCGAGGGGTCCTCCGTAAATTACTCCGGTGACGTTGTCGTGATTAATCCATTGTTCGAGGAGACGGGGACCAGTAGTGTTGATCACAACAATGGTGTTGTTACAGTTATCAGCAACTGTGGTAACCATCAAATCTTGGTCTGCATTTGCCAACTCAGTGCGATCTCCACCCTCTCCAGCCCAGGCATTCAAGAAGCAGATACAGACGTCCGAGTATTTGGCAACACCAACTGTGCTTTCAGCAAGCTCGGTTCCACTACCTGACATACCACTGAAAGTAGTAGCAGTAGTGTCGTTTAACCACCATCTCAACATGAATCCGTCAGTCTCAGCTCTCTCCATAAACTTCTGAATTGGAGTGGAGACGTGAGATAAAGAGCCCATAGCACTGCCGCCAACAGTTGTCATGTGTCCATACATCGTTGGTCCGACACCATTGTACACGGTAAGGGCAGTGTTGGCACCGACGTAACGTGGCATGGCGTGAGAACCGAAGACTGAGACTGATCGCTTATCCTTGAGGGGTAATGCGCTGTTGGTATTCTTCAAAAGAACAATGGAGTCTGCAGCATATGTTCTTGCAAGCGCACTGTGGTTTCCGCGAACATCGACGAAATCAGTGACACCTGCTTTGGTAGGGTATCCTAAATCCTGGCCGTAACGGAAGTACCCCATCATATTTCTAATAACCATATCTGGACAATCTCGGAGTCAGTATTGCCCTTTCTAGAAGTATGTTTGAGGAAAGTGAACCAGAGACAGAGGAATAAGAAGAGGAAGTGAGGTGTCTTAGGAGGAAATGGTATCTCAATCCTCCTAAAACCAACCAAAAGAGAGAAAAAGAACTCAGAGATTACCCACCATCGAGTCTTTCGGAGGTGAAACTTCCGTTCGTCAATCCTACGCCTAGAGTAGTCTCGCTCCAGTACGAAGAGCTTCCAACATCCATGCCGGCATTCGCTGAGGAAATTCCAGTGTGCTGAGCTCCAGCATCTGGGTGGACAATTCCTGGCATACCAAGTTCTTTCTTCAAGTATTTTCCAAGAAGATCCTGGCTCTCGCATGAGTAACTGCCATTGACTTTGTTCATAGCGCACATGGTACCGCCAACTCCGTTCTTAACTATTCCATTTGTTAGTTTCCCTCTTGGGGTTTTGGGGGGGGTGGGAGTCCAAATTTTGACTTACTAGCATCATAGAATGGAGCCAAGTAGGTCTCGTGGAAAGCCTTGTCGCCAATGGTAACACTGTAAGACTCTGAGCTGGAGCTCGTAGTTGAGTTGCTGGTCGTCGAATTGCTGCTTTGTCTGGCTGCAATAGTGCTAGAATTAGTTGCACCTGTTGGTGGACTTCCTCCGCCACCGCCCATACCTCCACTACTAGAACCATCGCGATTTGTTTCCTGCTCATTCAAAATGAAATGCTTTGAGCTTGGAATGACACCAGCACTGGCCATTCCCTTGACAAAGTTGCCTCCAATGGCACCATTGAGATATGAATCGGCACCATAAGTCTCTCCTGTTCGTCCGCACCAAGCGGAACGTCCTAAAGGTTCAAGTGTAGGAGCGAAAGCGAGATTGATGCCTGGGGAGAATTAGCATGTGTTTTCTTAATTGACCAAACTCCCAGTAGACAAGAAAAGTGTCAGTAAATAGCTCGTTGTGCCACACTTCAGATATTACCCAAATACTTTGGGACAATTGAACTTCTACGTTCCAAGCTATCTGGGTCAAAATCAAATTGTCCCAGGTATTTAGGTTAATTATCCTGCATTACCCTAGAAATTTAGGTCAATGAGCTAGGTAGGCAGGTACGAACCTAAAGTATTTACTGCCACTCTTATTGTCTACCGCGAGCCAAGAACCAAGAAGCGAGTTGGAAATGAAAACCATCTCAAGCTCTAAAGCTCAAATAAGAGAGAGAAATTGATGATTTACATACCTTTCCCCCGAAACTCATCACCAAGTGCTTTCCCTTGGCCTAATATGGCGTCTTTGTCCCAAGTCATAGCCATTGCTGATCCAGCTGGCCATGTAGTGACATAGAAATATGTGAGAGGGTTGGTGTTAGAATCCAACATAGCCAATGCGCTGAAGTTTCCTCCACTTCCTCCCGTGATAATCGAAATCTTCTCAGTTGTATTCAAAGTCTGGACTGTGTCATGTGAGTGATGTGTAGACAGAGGAGGCTTCCGAAATGGAGCATACCTAGAGCATACGCCTTGTCATAAGCTTCTTGCCAGTCACCAAGTTTAATTGTGCCCGAGCTAAGAAGCTGTTCTGTGTAGTTGGCGGAAGCATCTCCAATAACACCTACTCCAAAACAGAGCAGGGCCAAAAGAGTGGTTGTTGATGGCAGCATAATGATGGCCGAAAACGAGTGTATAAAACTCAAAATAAAAGGTGAAGAAAGACTGGTTGGGCAGAAAAGAGCGACTAAAAAGAATAAAATACCCAAAAAGGATGATGACAAGAAAAAGAACTCAAAGCAGAGCACAAACTCCCCTTCTTAATAGAAAGTCAATTCCGAGTTCGGATGAACTGGATGGGCAAATACCGTGGCTTTCCCGACGAATCCGCAAAGCCAACGTGCAACTGACGACGACGGTACCCACAGGCAATTGTTTCCTGGGCCAAATCAAGAGTGTGGATCGGAATTTAGAGCAATCCTGCGAAACTTTTTGGCTCCTCAAAAGCTTGTCAGTGATAAGGCCGATTGTGGCTGTCCCAAGAAATGGTATATTTGTGGATCCGAAAATGGTCCTGCAGACGCGGCCTCATCTCAAGATCCACAAAGCGAGAACGAAAGTTTCCGCCACAGGAAAATGGGACCACCGCGTTATATTTGGCTGGGAGGAGTGGCAATGTTATGTTCTGCGAAGCGGTGATTCTGGAAGCGTGACGACATGAGGCTATTCACGGAAAATTTCAAGGAGATCTCCCACCAGTCCTGCCCCACTATCAAACCTTGTCAGCCCTCGCTGTCGCGTACAAGCGTGATTCTGATAGAAAGGAATGGGAGTCGACGAGCGCCTGGAAATCTATTTTGATACTATTGCCGATGTCCGTCTCCTTTGAAAAGACTCGCGATAGACAACAAAAGCGGTTGTAAGTAGTTCTCGTTTTTCTAACGTTGTGAAAGTTTCAACCTAAAAAGTCTAGAATAATTTGGAATATTATCCTAGATCTTTCGGAACAAGGAGCTTCAAGAGTTTCAATCTGCTTGAGCAACGAGAGCCCTCTACCGCCACTTTCATTTTCTCAAGAATCGGCCAGAAATTTCAAATTATCAGAAACCCCGAACCTCCTCGTTCACAATCGACAAAAGTAAGTTTCGAACGTAAAGCCCATGAAAGAAAAAGGTAGAAAACTTCGTAGAGAAGTTCTCTGAGACAAGTAGACAGTGAAGCACACAAGGTCTTTTAAAAACATAGGTTCGTCTGCTTCCATGATCTTCTTCATACTGAACTTGTCAGTATTGGACATCACTCCTAATTACGTAAGAACAGAAAGTACTAACCATCTTTAATTCATTCCCCGTAAGGAAGTATACATCTTTCCAGTGGTGAAACCACATTGTTGTGGAATCCAAGTGCGGGGTGCCATTCTTCCTCATCCTCGGTTTCTGACATGGTAAGACACCAGTGTACCACGTCACGAAATTGTGATCCAGTACGGAAAGCAAGTTCTGTTTTAACTCTACCCAAGACCCGACTCTTTAACTCCAACGCTTCCTCTGTGTGGAATTTTGTCATGGTTGAAGAAAGCTGGACCGAGTTTGATTTGACTCCTTTTGCATCAAGAATGGTAGAAATGGGAATCCAAAGTGCAATCTCTACTAGGACCATGCCGAAAGAATATATATCATACTTCGTTTTGTAACCGCTAGCAGCATCCCCTTGGTAATCAGGATGTCGGTAGATTGATGACTCAAGGTTCCGAAGATGCTTTCCTTTATCGATGGTGACAGCTTCAGTGTCCTGGCGAGAATACTCAAATCCTCCGAGATAAGGGGTGGTAATATTCGTTGACTTATCCTTGAGATTGGGAGAGGTTGTGTCGTATATTTCTGGAAAGAGAATGTTCTCACTTCGAATGCCTTTGTGCATCCAACCGCTGTTGAATATCTCGGCTAAGGTTTTGGAGAGTAGGCTTGCCAACTTCAACCGATCTTCAAGAGGAGGTTTGTACTTCAACGGGAAGATGCTTTTGAGTGATACCAATTGAGAAGATTCCAATTCAGCTAAATTGATCGAAAAGGGGCATTGGAAAATGAGCCACCATGAGAAGGAACTTGGATCTTCGCAATATCCGACAGCCTTGAAAGTTCTAAAATCATCAGATCTTGTGCAACTGAGAAGCAGAATGAGCCTATCGAGTCGGGCTTTCAGTATTCGTTTGTCTTGGAGTGATATATCTGGGTCGTATTGTTTCCTTTCTAATATAAATGGACCAGGTCCCAGCATGTCTTGGATTGCTGGTTTTGGAATGGCCAGTACTCGGTTTTGGGTTCGTAAATCTTGATAAACAAATCCCTCCAATTCCCGGCGTGCCAAACTATGTGCTCCGGTATGACTTCTGATGTACGAGGAAGTGTTTATCGCTTTCTTTTCGACGAGGGCATCTATCCCGGATATCGTTCTTTGTCGTTCATCTCCGGGGTCTTTTCCCAAAGCTCGCTGAAGTAGGTCAAGTTGGTCAGTGGGGACATTCCCTACCAGAACGATGTTGATTCTCTTCCAGTCATCTTTCTCTGTCCTCCTCTGCGTCTCCGTTAACAAGTCGTCGAGTTTGTTTATATGCAGTTCTACGGTAGAGACCAGCGTGAAAAATCTTTTCTTGGAAACCAAAGCCCACCGGATTCGACTTGTGACTTTCTTGCTGTCCTGCTCTCTCGCTTTCTCGTCCACGTCAAGCTTAATCCCCATGGACCGAATAGATGAAGCCATTCCTGATAAAATGCTGTGAATCTTATCGGGTCGAGTTTTTGCCGCGTCCGAAACAGCCAAGCCAAAGGAGTCTTTTACTTTTTCCGCTTCTTCGAAAAGTTTTGTGATACGATTCAATCTTTCAGCGACAAGTTCATAGATGGGATGAAGATTTGTGTCGAATGTGTTATTCGTTAAACCAACATTCTTCGCCCATGTTTGGAACCGAAACCGCTCTATTTCGAGTCTCACCACCACATCCGCCGACTCATCGTCGTAATTTAAGGCATCGTGGAAGGCGGACCAGGCTTTTATCGCGACTTTGTAGCAGATGGTAACCGCTGCTATGATGGTTCCTGGGTCGGCCATTGTAGATGTTTGTCCTTTGCAAATTGTCGTGAACGAGAGCACGGTGTTGTTTCCTAATGTGAGACGATGCTAACTGTTCGTGGCTGTCGCGAAGAGCCCCGATGACATATTTTGTGGTGGCTGAGTTGCATATATTGCCTTTCTTTTGGGAGAAGGTAGCATTGGGACTTTGAAAAGCGGCACTAAATAACACTTGTTATCCCAGCTTCAGATACTGTCATTTATCATTGAACGAGGAAATATCTGGAATAATCCTCTGGAGTTTTTGGCACGGACATGATTCGAAGCTCTGAGATGATTCCTTTGGATTAGCTTAAGGCAGACTATTTGGTGCCGCTTTATGGTATATCGGTTGTTGCCCTCCAGTTACGCTCATGATAATCAGCTTCTGCCCGCTCAGTCAAACTTCCCTCCTGGAACAAAGACGAAAAAATGAGTGAATATCAGTATGAATCAACGTTCGATACAACTCAAACAACACAAGTTGTAAAGGAAGAAGGCGAGGAATCCTCATCATCGCAAACCCGGGGTTTAGTTCTCACCCCGCCGGGTGCGGTTTCCTCCGGGTCAAACCGAGCCTCAACCGGAGATTTGGCTGCTTTCGTTTCTCATGTATTTCTCCCTGCCGTATTTCTAAATCATTCCCAAAGCAACTAAACTCTTTGCTAGGTATCCTACCTCGAAAAAAAATTACGGACGGAAACTGGAAATGTTTTCTTCGATTCCGAAAACGAGGTGTTCGGTTCCAAGGTAGACATTGGCGAGGGAGCATCGTTTCGTGTTCAAAGAGCAGAATGGCGAGAGAAACAAGGAGGCGGGAAAACCGGCTCAGAGATCAAGTGGGGCAAATATGTCGCTCTGAAAGCCGTTCGTGCAAAAAACAACAATGGAAAGAGCGACTGGAGAGATGTAATATCGGAAGTAAGGTACAGAGCCGATATAATCCACATATTTTGATATTAATTAACTTTTTTTTATCAGGGCATTACTTCACGAGCCTCTTCGGTACGTAGCATATTTGTCACCTGTTACCTCTTTTGGTCTATTCGACTAAGAATTCCGTTCAGGTATCACCCAAATGTAGTACGGCTACTTGGACTTGGCTGGGGCCCATCAGCGGACAGCAGTTCCGTCTACCCTCAACTCATCATGGAATTTTCTGAGATAGGTTCCATGGAGGCTCTCCAGAAGTCAGCTGATCCACTCCCCTTTACAATCAAGCAGAAGCTTTGTTATGATGTCGGTCGCGGTTTGTCAATCTTGCACGCATGTGGGATAATCCACGGGGATTTGAACCATCGAAATGTTCTAATCTTCACAAGCAAGGTCAAGACCGTTGGCCAGCCATATACTGCGAGAATTTCCGATTTTGGGGGATCTATTATGGATATGACAAGCAGTGACAGCCACCTGCTACGAATGACGACTTGGCCATATAGTGCTCCGGAAATTGGCAAGTCTCTTACCGAAGAAGGAATCAAGAAGACTGATGTTTATTGTTTCGGGCTTTTCATTTGGAGAACAGTTCTGGACTGCGGCAATATTCTAAAGGTATTTGGTTTGACGGGAGAGAAATCATCGCAAGCTGAAGAAGCAGTCTCTGATCTGAAGGTTGGCGATTCTTTACTCTTGGGTGCCAAGCGAAGTATCTATGAATACACCGCATCAAAGGGCCTTCACGAGGAGGCCATGGTGATGACACTTCATGCTTTCGAATCCACAATTCAATATGAGCCTTCAAATCGACATTTGCCACGGACCCAGTGTGTATTAATGAATATGGGGTAAGCCTCCCGTCTGTTTTTCTCGACTCCACGGCTGGCTACTGTTCTAGTTGCTAAAAGCAATTGTATATAGAGCCGATGAAATTCCAGCCTATCTCCAGTCAATCAAGAGTAGAAATGAACGCGACGCAGAGCAGGCAAGAACAGAAGCACCGGTTTGCAGACCTTTTTTCTACTGTCGACTATACACTCACAGCCTTTTAGGGACGGCATGGTCTCACCCCAGACGGTCTGGGTGCTGCGCTTGGAAAGATGGGCTATGACTATGATCCACAGAACAACAAGTGAGTGGGCTCTAAAGGGATGGCGAGGGTGTTCGTATCCTCGGCCCCCTAGCCCTACACCCAACATAATTGCTGAGATATTTTGTAGACCAGGATACAGACCAAGATTGGTTTCCCCAGAGGCTGGAGAAGTGAGTGCCCAAGATCGAAAATCGGACATTGCGCTCCGGTGCCTTTCCCTGAAACAGTATTTCTAAATATATTCGGAGCTCTTGTTCAAGAACATTTAGAAGATTTAAGAATTCGTGTTTCTTATTCTTCTAGATCTTCTCGGATAATACCTTTGATTATCCTTGATTCTTTGGCAAATGATTGATAAAGCAGGTGTACGGAAAGCAACGATTGGGTCTCTTACAAAATACTAATGGACGATCACAGTTTTTTTTTGAGCCACTCCGGTTGAAGAGTATACTCGATTGGCCGCAACAACAACTCATTGTTCAGGAATTTGAACGCGCGGCTGCCATGGGTGCTCACGACGCTCCCGTTGAGCTACAACCCCATGATGCAGCATTTTACCTTTTCCAATGCTATTTGACAGGTTTTGGGATTTCTTCGTTCAATCCAGAGAAATTGGTTCACTGGCTTTCACAAGCAACCGCCCCAGACGATGCTGGAGGTGTCGTCTACTATGCTCAAGCATGGATATGGAGGATATCAAATACTTTCAACTTACCTTTCCCCAAGTCGACAGATGAGTTGGAAACCTTTTTGAAACTGAGCATTCTCCGAGGACACCGTACATGCTTAGCAGACGGCGAATATATCCGCGATAACCTTCTGGGCTATGGTTCACGCCAAGTATGGGATTCCATTCTTAGCGATGGCCGGTTATATCTCAATACGCTAGCTGCCGGACTTGGTATGCCATATTTCGCCCCCAGAAAACTTCGGGGGAACTACAATCTTAATGATATTCCCCACCTTGATAGTTTGATCAAGGAGGAGCTGGGCCAAGATTACCACAGCTGCTTGAAGGTCAATTCAACCCATAAAGAAACACCAAAGGACCAGAAGAAGGCTGGTCCGAAGCCTCGCACCTTCGAATCCATCTTTGTGAATCATATTGGGCACGGTTTGCTTCATTTTGCTGCTTCCATGGGTAACTACGAAGCACTTCTTCATATGATTTTCAATTATCATGTCAATATCAATGTTTGCGACCAGACCGCCTACGAGACTCCTTTAGTCTGTGCTTGTCGTACCGGGAACCTTAAATGTGCTATCCTCCTCTTGGAGTGTGGCGCAGACCCCAATAACTCTGAGCACGGCGTCGAAACGCCATTGTATTGGCTTTGCAGCTTTAAAGGCAAAGAAATGGTGGAAATCGCACATAAGCTCATTGAGGCTCATGCTGATGTAGATGGTGGTGGAGGACATACAATGAGTAAGAGATTCCAGCTTCCCCCTGTTACTTCAGGTAATATGGGACAATTGAAACCATTGTGCGAAAGAGTACGCAATGCTTGGAACTCCGAAACTGAGCTTCTTTCGAACTATCTCGCTCAATACATGGTACTTGTTATGGTTTTTACCGGGGTATACCCAGAAGAAGGCCTTTTTATTATCTAATTCATTCTGAAGAAGCAAGGCTAACTTAGCGGTGTCTATAGGGAGTGATGTGCGTGCTATATGGGCAGACTGGGAAGAACTTTTAACAGTTTCAGTAACCAATCTCGGCCGTGCGGTGCTGATGAACAATATTGATGCTGTGCGGGTTCTTCTTAGTCTTGGCGCAGACCCCTTGGCCAGACCAGACCGCAAGAAAAGTGAACCTGGAAGAAGCGCTGTAAGCATTGCCGCACTTCTCAATCTGCCAGAAATACTTGAGGCTCTGCTCCTATGTCTGGCCTCAAAGAGCGTTGACCAGCCAGGTATATTCGATGAGGGAGAAATGCTTCTTGCCGCTCACAACAAATCGATTCTCCCGTCGGATACCACTTTACTGCAAAGTCGTATTGTGAGACATGGTTCGAGTTACAAGTCCGCCATGTTTAAGACCCTCAAGCTCCTTCATTCGAACCGAGAGAAATCTGTCGAAGCCTCAACTTACCCAACAGGTCTGGTTCTCTGTCAAGAAACCAAACTTGCAAACACAGATATTGTAGAATATCTGATTGAGCTTGGACATTCCCCAAACGGTTCTCCGGGTCATAGACCCCTTGAGGAGGCAGTCAAATTAAATCACGAAGCACTGTTTAGGGTACTGATCGATCGTGGTGCAGATATTTCTGTTCAGCAAAGTCCAGAAAATGGTTCTCAGCTGTCCCTTTTACAGATATTTGCCGATCGTCCAAAATCCTCACCACCTGGGTTATTTATCGCCCAGTACTTGATTAATGCAAAGATTCCCGTGGAATCAACCCGTCTGGGTGCACGTTCGGCATTCGCCTTAGCCGTGTTGGCTCAAGATTTCGAGCTTGCAAATCTGCTTCTGGCTCATGGAGCAGACATCAATCGTACATATCAGCTGGAGCGCAAAGGACCATGGTTTACGGTCCTGGGGGAGTTGGCTCAAACTCATACAGCAAAAAGCTTGGCAAGTATCGAGTATCTTCTATCACTCAATCCCTCAAGTGGTGTGGAGCCCTCAGACGCCGCAGAGCCTGTTGAATTTCAATTCAATCGACTGGCTCTAGGAACCCCGAACATGCCTGGCCCTGTTCCTGATTTTATCGTCGATAAAACCAATCAACTTTCCATCTTGCATATCCTCGCTCGTTGCACCCACGACACAATCAACAATACTGCACAAATATCGATTCGGATAATAGATGCCATCCTGAAAACTTTCAAACTCCCAGAACAGATCAATTACAGCCACTCAATTCACGGTACTCCCTTATGTCTAGCTGCTTCATCATCAAATTTGCACATGGTCTCCGCACTTTTGGATTGCAAAGCTCGGATCGACCTCTCAGCGCCTGAGTTTCCTTCAGACTTCACAACAACACTTGGAAAAACCGACGAGATAGCAATCCCATTACATATTGCTCTACTTAGCGCATGCGGACAATTCGTCAAGAAAGACTCTTTCGGTTCTGTTCAGGAGCCCCTTGCCAAGCTACAAGATAGCATGCAGATCGTAGAATTGCTATATTCCTCACACGATCTGGAACTCGGCGGGGATGGGTCTAAAGGATCTGAGCTGACCCAAAACCAACTTAATAGTTGGGAGCATGGATTAAAGGAACGGGAGAAAAAGGCTAAGCGGGGTTCAGCGATTCAAAGGCTTGGAAGTTTGCTTGAGAACCAGATCAGAGGCTGGGGAGGATTGAAGAAGAAATGGGAGACGGGTGACAGACCTATGGATTTATCAGGGTTGAAAGATTATAAGGAGTCATCTTGGAACGAGGGGACGGATATGGATAGTGAGCAGGCTACGGCTACCTTGTTAAAGTATATGAGATAAGTGCTGATGAAAGGTGTAGGTTTGTTTTGACAGGAGAAACATGACCCCTATTTCCATAAATCTTCTCGCTTAGTGTAATTCATGACATAACTCACGATGGACAATCAAGGCGGCAGTAAATAGCACAGTCAAAATAGTTCCCTATCTCCTGATAAAATACCACTCTCATACTTCGTTGGGAGCATTTATATTGAATACCAGTTACTTAGGGTGTTTTTTTGTAATTCGTTTAGATCGATTTATATGTATTTTATAGTATTTCGTTCTCTTAATACTATCTATCTTAATACTAATTGTTCTTATAAGGGGAAATAAGTACCGAAAAGCGTAATAAGGCTCTTAAACAATTTCGAACTAACTTAGAAGTTAAGGTAATTATCCTATCTCTTAAATACAGTAATATTAGTCTAGATCTGACTATAGCTAATCGTGTATTTTTAATATATATTACTACTTATCTCTAATTTGTCTTCTATTGCTAACCTTACTACTAAGGACTATTAGTAGAACTTTTTGATATAGGCTAACTCTTGATATTAACTATGCTATAGTAAGCTAATAACGTAAATAGCGAAAGTTAAGTAGTCTTCTAAGTCTATCGTATATAAATAGAGAAGGACGTCTAGTTTTATTACCTTTCTATTAATAGAAGTGTTAATAATAAGTTAGTAAAGAGTAAGTGTTATTAATTATCCGTGTCTATTATCTCTAATAATCTACTAGTCTAATAAAAAAAAATCTTCTAAAATCGATAGTCCTCTTATACCTAAGTTAACTGTTGAGGATATTAAGAGGATCTTCTAAGCAAAGTAATAAAGCGTTTGATTGGGGAAATATACACTTGAAGGATGCTAGATAGCAGTGGTGCTCGATGTATGCTTAGAATAAGACTCACTCGCAAATGCAAACATTGATTTCGTGATTTATAGTTCTATTAGTGATTAAAAGAAAGGACGGGATCGCGAAAATTAGCCTTTTACAAGTCAAATAGAGGCACGATCTGGTAAAATTCATAACCCAATTACGGATTTGACTCGTATAGTCTATTAGGCAGTGTGTTTCTTGCAATTAATGTAGCTCGGTCTGTTTGGTTTTGTACTTGGTGCATGTAGATCTACGCAGTTAATTGTAGTCTGGAAAACTTGGGGTAACTCAGGAAACGAACTCAACACCTTCGAAACACCAAATATCCACAAATAAATAACACTAACAAATCCTAATCAACGGATAACAATATATTGGTCCTAATTACCCGCCTTCTGTACGTAATATATTCACGGAGTTAATGCCAAGCCATGCATAAACTCCACTATTTGTATGCTCGATCCACCTAGGCAGTAAGCACAGCAAGTTAGAACCAACATAATAAGCTGACCAACCAACTAAAATCTCATAGCTTGGGACTGATAACTATCCGAGCATAAACTTTAATCTTGTTTTCTATCCATAGACTTTTTACATCATAGGGCCAACTCGCAAACATAACCCCAAATAATGCCTTTGCCTTCACATTCATTGTCGGCTAGCGGTGGTTGTAATTGCGGTGCGATCCGCTACAAAATTTCAATCCCTCCCAATGAAGAACGACCCCTCCATCCACACTCAACAAGCGAGGACCCAGTCCATTTACCATTCTCATGTATCGACCACTGCAACGACTGTCGTCGAGCAACAGGTGGGTAATGTCTGAGTTCTTTTTTCCTCTTTCAGGTTGTTTCAGAAGGATTAAGACACCATTTCCTCCTCAGACAACTCACTTCCTTATCTTATACCCCTGCTTCCGCCTCCTTTCCCTCAAACATACTTCTAGAAAGGGCAATACTGACTCTGAGATCGTCCACTACAGGTGCCATACCACCAATCGCATTCTGCACCCCGATTACAATGATAACCAGCTCGCTTGTCATCAGCTCTAAATCTTTGCTTCCCTCAGATCCCTCCAAACGGCATCAGGATAACAGAACCAGCGAAGAAAGAACACCATGGGAACCAGCCAACAAGTTCTTCCACCCAGGAACGATTGATAGCGACTCATTCCTCACTTTTTACGACTCCTCCGTAGGTCGTCGAAGATGGTTCTGCAGTCGATGTGGAACAAATGTTGCGTATCTTGCTTTCCCGATGCCGGACGGATGGCCGGACATGTTGGATATATTTTTGGGAACTGTGGATAGGGAGGATCTTGTTGATGGTGCTTTGGCGCCAACAAGACAGCTTTGGTGGGATTGTGGGATCGAATGGGTGAGGGATATTAGTATTAGGGGTGCAGGGGAGTTACCGAGACACCCGGATTATAGGGTCAGCAAATATGTTCAAGAGAAGTGAGAAGGCGTTATGTCCTGAGTACCAGCATCGTTCCGGCTTCATCTTCATCTGAGTAATCTTCCTAAGAAGCGATCATTCTAAAGTCGATTTTGAGAGGAGGAAAGAGGATTGCATTTATGGCTTATCCTAGTTTCGGCTCTGTTGTAACCAGGAATCAATTACTCTAGTTCTTCTGGTATCATCTAATTAATCGAGTATCCTATAACAATGGCCAAAAATTCCACCAAAGTTGAATTATACTAAAAGGTTGGATAAACAAAATTGAAATAGGAGAATTACGACAAGAATCAAAGCAACTGATATTAACCTTTCAAATTACTACTTTCAATCGTCTTAGGATATCAGGTCATCGTTGTAAAGTAGAGATATTTATAAAACAATAGCACATATTTGTATGAATTTGAATATAAAATTATGTTAAAAGATTAGAACGATTAAATTAATGAACAAAATTTACAGAAATATTTAAGATTATTAATATATGTTTCTCTCAACTTTTCCAAGTTACTTTATCTAGCAAAATCAATTTTCCTTGGACGTTTTAATACGCGTGTACCAAATAAAGTTATACGAGACGTGGGGAACGCTTACCTAAACTCGTGTAATTTCGCTAGTTAGTATTTGTTTGGCTTCTTTTATTTAAGTTCTTTTAGATTCTAAAACATCAGCAGTTTTTAGCGTCTAACTTTCAAGCTAGACTACCTCTTTTGAGGCCACTGAGTAGAGCGCCAAGCCTCTTATTTAAGCCCCCTTTTTAACCGAAAGAGATTGTTACATCACAACCTATACTTGCGTCATAACCTAATGAGCGACCCTATCACGCTTATGCCATAAAAATCACAGTCACCACACCATTAATTTCATTCAAACAAAGTGAAACTTTAGGCACCAGTGCCTTTTGTGTAACGATTATGTTTGTGGGATTCACTTGAGAGACGCTCGCAGGTTAGACAGTGAGTCCATGCCAACTCAATTCTTTTGTATTCCAGGAACTTTCCAGTCACCGTCCTTCCTCCCGGACCAAGGGAGATACTTAAACAAACACCCTGATGGATTTCCATCCAAATCTCTCCATCCCAACGCGCTCTTCAAGTCGCACTACCGCAAACATGACGACCAAAGAGCCCACTTCAATATTTCAGAAACTCAACAACCCGCCTCCAATGAGTTGCAACAACCAAATCGCAACACTTGCCTACCATGCACCGCCACTTGGAAGAAAGACCGAGAACCCATTCCTGCTCCTCAAGCTCTCTTCCGATGATCCTCTTTCCATCGAAGTACTCCCTGTTTGTGCTTAATACCCTATTTAGAATACACTATACTGACAAAAACAGCTCATCCATCCCTCCCCTCACGAAATCAAGACCCACGAAGAAACTCTAAGCTTCCTCCGCAGCGAAAAAATAGCCTTTACACCCAAAATGCTCCTGGCCGCATCTCCCCTCACTCCGTCCATGAGCACTCATATATCAGCAAACCGAGGCCGCATGTTTCTCCACGGAAAGCCTCTGTATCTCAAAAAGAACTTCGCGGTGAGAGAAACCTGGATTGACCCCGCCAAACTCACCACTTTACCAACGAACTTACTACGCTTTTCGGAACGGAATCCAGCTGGTGAAGTTCTTGGCTTAGATGTGGAGAGTTCGTGCCGGTTGGAGGATTTGATGTCTCAGTATAAAGCAAACGAAGGGGCCTGGAATCTGGTCCGGGGTATTGAGGCTGCTATGGTCAGGAGGGGTGGTTGGATTTCCGCATTTGGTGGATGGAGTGGTGGGATCAGACGTACCGAGATTGAGGCTGAGGATGTATTGATCAGAGGGTGGTTGAAGGAGTTGAAGGCTTTGGTTGGGGTTGTGGAGTATAAGGAGTTGGAACCTAAGGGTGTTACGTGGGCTGGGAAAGTGGAAGATGAGGGTGAGATTTTAGAGAAGAAGGTTACGACCAAGGATATGGCTGTTTTTGAGGGGTTTGTGGAGGTTGAGAAGAGTAGAGAGGGGGACTGGTTGCTTGTTAATCAGTATGGGTTGAACGATGAGAGTGTCAGAATTTGAGCGCTCTATCTAAATTTCTGGGATATTTGTCCTAGAAAGTTAGAACAACGAGGTCATAAGGAAATGTGTCCATTCTGGCATACACACACATACACACAAACCCGTTACTTGCAAAGATAAATGAATATATGGAAATTGGCATTTTATTTTTACAATTCCATTAAACCACAGAGCAGAGATAGGTATACCGTAGCTAAACTCCCAAAAGTCCCAAGTTCCCATTCCCCATTTCCGAAACCAAAAAAACACACTTTACTTCTTCAACCCCACCTCCAATAAACACCTTCCATACCCCTTCATCTTGTCATCCAAAACCCAAGTCTCAATCAACTCCAACCCCACCCCCGCTAACAGCGTCCGGAACTGCTCCAACGTCCGTTCCAACGCAGCAAAAGAAACCATCATCAACAAATCCGCCGACGCAGAAAACAATCCCACGCCTTTCTCAGGAAGTACATTCTCGCTAATCAACAACAGAGAATCTTTATCCATGGCATCTCTGATATGTTCTAATATAATAGTAGCTTGTTTATCAGGCCAGTCGTGGAGGACGTTGGAGAGGAAATATGCTTTTGCTCCTGGTGTGGGGTTGGGTTTGAACATATCGTGTGTCAAGACCTTGATAGAAGCTGGTAGTGTTCCTGGTTCTATGGCGTCTGCCACAATAAGGATCTCCTGCAAGACAAGAGAACCTTCCGGAAGATCGGGGAAATGGCTGTTGAAGCCAACAAGATCGTGACCTTTCCCACCTCCGATGTCAACGAGGATAGGCTTCCCAGAATCTTTGTTGGAAAGAAGTTTTTCCTCACTGGGAAAACTTTGGAACCATCTCTTGCCATCCCCTCCTCTGGGAATACTCATGGAGACATTGAATGCATGCTGAAGTCTTGGGTTCGCAGCGAGGATATCGAAGGCGTGGAGTTTGGTCTTTTCCGCGTATTGGATTGGTGCGTCGTATGCGTCTGTGGGAGATTTGAATCCTTTTTCGCGGAAATATTCTGGGAGGAAATAAGCTCTTTTTCCGGAAGCGTTTCTGAGATTTATTAGATTAAAAGTCGCAATGCGTAGGCTTGGGGGAGGCTAAGTCTTACATTGAAATTACCCCTTGGGGGATTGGAGAGGCGGAAACGAAGGTATTGACAAATGGCAAGGACTTGAATTGATTGACACCAACTTCGTCAAAGATACCCATTCCAACAAGGAATCTCATGATGCGAACTAAGACGTGTTAGTATTGGTCGGTGATATGGAAGGAATTTGGTTCACTGACTAACTAGAAGGGGTTCGGGATCAACCTCCATCGTCGAAACTAACTCATCGATACTGAACTCCTTGTTATCGGAAGACAGAGACGCTGCAGCATCGAAGAGTTTCATATCAATTGCAATCTCAAGAGCTACCGGTTGCATTGGCTGCAGCAAGTCAGCTGGAGGTTTTGCAAATACCACCATTGGTCGAAAGAATAATCAACATACAGCGAAGACCCATCGATAAATAGTCTCAAACGGATGTTCCAATTTACTCTTCAACGTATCACAAGCATCAAGAATCTCCTTTCGACCCTCATTACTCAACTCCGAATCGGCGATGCTGTGAAGCGAAGCGAAGAGCTCGGTAACACTCATATTTTTCGAATCTTTCCGTAAGCTCAAGAATATAAAACCGTAGTTGAAGATAAGATCGGATTTAGATCCGATAGCAACGCAGAAAGGTACCAAGCTTTTATAACTGATTCGCTGGTTTTTATGCCCCGAACCCGCTTCCTCGAATTCTCGGACATAAACGCTCGGCTTTTTCTGAAAAGCCCGGTTTTTGCTCCGGATCCGCTGAAGGAAGGCCACTTTCGCTGTGCCTCTTTTTGCGAAGTGTAATCAAAGCAAGAAAACGGGGCAAAGTAAGCCGTTGATCGACTCCGCGGATATTCGGCGGTAGTAACCTTTTATATATCCGATCCAATCCACTAATACCAATCCAGTCCACTAAGATTTGAGGCTATCCATTGGATAGTAGCTATCTATAGATAGTTCCAACAGAAACTTTATGTGGTTGAAAAGTACGGATCAAGTGGATCTACACAACTTTCATTCATAAAATAGTAGTATCATTTTATCCTCAGATAACTCCGTGGGGACATTTATTCTGAAAATGGGTCACTAGAGCACCGCGAGCACAAAAGAAATACCTTTCACAATCCATTTACTATAATGGATATCCAACGAATGTATCAATACCAAACCCACTGGATTGGATATTAATAGATAACTCAAATTGAAATACATATAGTCTTTGGATTGGATACCCATGGAGATTTAATTTAATATACATCTAGTGGGAGCGTTGTCCGTGTACGCAAGTGCCGCGCGGGTTTAGAATATCAGAAAGTATTAGCCTTTGATGGTTCTCAATATCATTTGCTACGTTACTGAGGGATGTCTAATTGTTGAAAATAGATTCACTTGGTGTAGTGGTGGACAAATTAAGTGGAGAATAGAAGTTAGTCGAGGATATAATACACTTAAGAGTATCGTATATCCCCTCCACTCTAAGAAAACAAACCTCGAAAGTGTATCAAAACCACCATGGACCATTTGCAAAGCAAACTTTGCCCTTTTTCTTGTTCACCCACTATTCTTTTCGAGGCTAAAGTCACAGTGATATATCAATTGAAGTTTCCTTAGACTATATTCTGTATTAGAGCTACTATACCATGTCATCCTATGAATTGTTTTATGACTGGTCCAATTTTCATGCATTCTTTCAAATCTTTGAACCTACGCATACATTTTGCTCAGCAAACTCCTCGTCCAGTGATATTTCTGCCAAATCTTGCGAATGATGTTCCCTATTCCTCGTCCGAGTCGTCCGAGTCATCATCTTCCCCAACAATGGCGACATATGTGATTCCACCATCTCGGTAGACATGAACACATTTCTTCCCTTCACAGTCGCACGATTCACACTTTCTACCGGGTGTGGTCTCTGTCTCGACCAAACCACATCCGACGATTTCGTACAAGCAACGTCGGGTGCCGTGTAGCTCATTGTCCTCCTTCCATTCTTTATATAGAATAAGGCTGACTCCAGGCTCGAAAATCTCCACAAGAGCCTCGCGGAGCTGGACGGTATTGGTACCGGGTGTTGGACGAAGCTCGGAGAACAGTTGGTAAAGACGCTTGTTTTCATGGTGCCATATAGCGGCTGTTGAGTGCTGTTGGGCAAGAACCGCAGGGCCGGCTTTTCTCTGTTTTGTTGCAGTTGGGAACCACCAAGTAGCATTCCCCAAGTCGGTTTGCGGGAGAACACAATCAAAACCAGGAGACTTTCTCTTCTTGGCAGAACCTTCCTCCACATTGTTGAGGCGCATCAGGAGTCGTGCATTCTCGTCTCGGAGTTTCTCCATCGGCTCTGTGTCCTTCCTCAAGTCCTCAACACTCTTGGAGAGCGCAGTGATCTGTGTAATGTTAGACTTCCATTTATAGAAGCATGTCATTGGCAGTTACCTTTCCAATGAACGATTCTTGCGATTCCAACATCACTACTTTGGCAAGCAGCTCCGTCTCAACTTTCTCCAATTTCTTGACTTTCGCCTCCAGCTCTGCCATCTTCGTGGCTTGGCTGGTGATGCCGGCTTTGATGGTGTCGAAATCCATTTTTATGCCTGGACCCTGACAGGTTGGATTTGAAGAAAACGCGACGGGATGCAGGTGGGACGCGTTGGAAGAAGAAGCGAGGAAGGCGCCTTCCCTCTCAACATCGTCCCTTCCAAGTTTGGAAAGACTGCGCACCCCAGCCGGAATGATTTCCCTAGTCCAAAAAATTCCGATTTTTCATTGAAGACACTCCTACAGGTGTTTGACCAACGAGCCCCTTGCGACTTTCAATTCCATCACAGTCACCAAGCATCACCAAGAGGTTCAAGTAGTTTAACATCCTAAGCATGATGTACCTCAATGGCATTCTTATGACAATAGCGCAGTATTACAAAAATTTCTTATCCAAACTCCCAGCTGAGAAGCAAACCTGGAAAAGGAAACCACCAAGCCATTTTGAAGCCAAGTCTCAAGTCCCGATGTACAACTAACGCCCCCCACCCCCTGCCCTCTACAGCCGTATTGACTTGGGGCGATTGATGAAACGGGATTTTTGAAAGAAGACAGAGAGAACTGGAGGAGTTGGAGCAGGCAGTGACCCAAGATGAGGATGGCTCCTTCCCTTGTCACTCCTGAATTTGGAAAGCAGCACCCACAACCATAGCCGGTTCTTTCCGCGAGGTCTGCGCGGCAGAAGATATCAGCACGACAAGAACTTTTCAAAGCAGCCTTTTCTCTGGAAGAATTTCAGCATCGCAAAAGCACTAAATCACAGAAAGGACGGATCGCAAAGTCAGCTTTTTACAAGACAAATAGAGGCGCGATCTGGTATAATTTATTCCCCAATTACGGAATTGACTCATTAGTATAGTCTATCAGGTAGTGTGCCTCTTAATTTTAATCATTAGACTGGATTGTTTGAGAGTATTTAGAGTAATTGAGTTATTTAAATAAAGCTTTGGGATTTCTAAAGGTTTCGAGTACTAGATAGTGACTTCGTATATCTGATCACTATTTATTCATTCTAATTATGTGAGAAGATTTAAACAAATAAAATACTTTAATAGAGTTTGAGACCAAGTCCTCGATTTGCAGCGAAATTAATAGGTGAGTGAAGCATACCAGATCAAGTTTCTCTTCAAGACAACACCAGAAAAGTATTCTACTCCTTGACTCCTTGTTGCTGAAATCGCACTCTCGAAATTACCACATTCTCACCGTCACGTCCTCATTGTCGTATCTCATTCATCCACACCATGACTCTTCGCAAAAGAAGAGATCTCATAAACAACTCAGAAGGCACGTCAAATCCCAGACGAGTGGACGACCAGCCCCTGGCGTGCCTAGCGCACCTTCCCTCCCGGCCAACTCCTCTCGACCCTTCCCAGTTCGGAAAGAACCAACCAATCCCAGCGCTGTTGCTCCTCTGAGACCGCTGGGGATGAAATCTAGAATCTGCCATTATTCGAAAAACGTCGGAGGAAAGCCGAAGGACCTCCAAAAATCCATAACCTCTCGAGGTCCTCAACTTCCAGATCCAGCCTTCAATCCTCAAAACCTTTACCCCCGCCAGACCAACTACGGAGTGAGCTATCTGACCAAAAGAATAAGAATAAGGCTGTATTCGAGAAGTTAACCCGGTAACTCGTCGCTGCAGACTTCGCAGACTAGGTCTTCGAAGAGAAAGATAGTAGTCATCTTAATGCCAACACCAAGCATATCCCCAAACCAACAAAATACTTTCCGTTAAGTTCAGTTACCCTCGATTACTTTCTCACCCTCGATTCTAATCTAAACGTTCATCGTGCCACAAAACATATTCAGCAGTGTTGCGCGACGGGGGGGAGAAGCTCAAGTATTCAATGTTGTGACATATAAGAGCCCACCTGTATCCGCATAAGCCCAAGAATTAGGAGCATAGCGAAAGATAAAAATGTATTGAAGATATTTGTATTGATTATAGAGGTCCAAGAGCCTGACTATATACCGCGGAGATTGGTTATATTGAGCATCAGCGACCACCCATCGCAGTCACCGTGTTAAGAATTCCCACCATCACTCAATTAGATATATAGTATATGGTGTGAAGTAATTATATATCAAAAGATACTACTTGCGATAAGAAAGATTTCGTTCCTATCAATCCTTTCAAGTGAGGTCAAGTAATCTCAAGCAATTAAATCAATTATCCTAAATATTTTGGAATAATTCGTTGAGTGAATCTTATTCAAGTATTTTCTATAAAGCATGACTAGAACTTTCGTCTTACCTATACTTGCCCTGCCCATCTAGCAAAAGCGATTTGGGGTAGGTTTATACACTACTCAAAGAAATCCCCTAATGAGAAGTAGAAGGCTCTTGAAATCAGTTGCATACTCTTGCAAGGAAATGTTAACTCGTTCTGAAGATAAGGTCTACGGTCATCGCCCACAAAGTTTAAGATAAAACCCAAGAATGCTACGAGTAAGAAGAACGAGTTCAAGTATCGACACTTGACTTTTTCTACTATTGTCAATTTTCTCACCGTCGATTATCGTCTCAAAATTCATTATCACAGAGAAAGGCATCTAGAACATCTAGAACTCATGATATTTTAGCGTGAAATTTTGAGACGCCTTATTTCAAGTTTTTTGTGGTCACCCAAGTGCTGAGATGCAACAATAGTCCGAGAAACAACGAGGCGATCGTTGCATGTTTCACTGCAATTACAGTGAGTGTACCATGTAGCAGCTCATACTCAAAACCCTAGTTTCCAGTAATCCCCAGAACTTTTGTCGCCCATACCCCCACTACCTCATACTCCCCACTACCTCATACTCCCCACATCTCGACCCCGAAACACCTCAGCACACATATTCTACAAAGACTTCTATATAAACTCCTATACATCCCAAACTCACGCCAGTACTTTTCACCATGTGAAAACCACCGTTCCCCACTCACTTTTGCGACTTAAGCACCCCTTGTAAATCACTCATCCCCCGACACCTCCAGTAATCGCGGTCCTCAATATTTGACTTAGCCAAGAACTTATTGAAAGTTCCCAAACCCCCTTTACTAAACAAATTTTAAAGCACCACTTTTACCGTCGACCCCCCTCTCGCCGTCGAATCTCTTTCTAACCTCCATTCGACACTTTTTTCTGTACCAAACGACTGAGCAATCACCTCGATGCGGTCTTCATGCCTCGATGATTACACGCTACTGCGGTCGTCTCGTGCTTATATCTCAAACCTCGCTCGTCGAAGGCAATGATTGCGTCTTCCAATTCTTTTGCCTATGTTCTGGTCGAAAGAAAGGCGCTGATAGCGTGTGATAAAGTTTACTTACCCTGGTCCAGAACCTCGCCGTCTAAATACAAAATTACAAACATCGAGCTGGTATATTTTGTTCGTCCGACCAAATGTCAAGTAACTTTAGTATACAAGGTTATTTAGAATAATCGAATCATCCAAAGAAAGTTTCCTCCTCTTGAAAAAGTATATAGTATAAAATATTTATCCAGACAAGCTTCATTTAATACTAGAATAATTAAATTAAACAACGGAGATTCAGATACTAGTAAACTTCAAATTAAGCCATGAACTTATAGTTAGTAAATAACAGGATCTTGTGTAAAAGCTCACACCGAACCCCGCGACGACAACATATCAAGCCAAATCCTCAAAATCCACATAATATCACTTCAAACCCAAGAACAGGAAAATACAATAAACAAATCTTCGTTTGACTTCTCTAGCTACGTACTGCCAAGCCACAAGCTGAAAATCAAGTGCCCCAAGCAAGTGCAAGGCAAATTCTTCCTCATGAGCAAATGATCACACCCAGCCATGTCTCCCCTCTCAATACTCCGAATTCAACCCTATGCACCCCATTTTTAAACCCGCACCCCTCCACTATACACCAGCCAACCAGCCATCTGATCATACACCAACCCCCCCATTGCTGGTCCATAATACAGTTTTGATGTAAATTCCATAAACACCTCAAGCAACAGACGCCCAAAAGCAATTGGTACACCACCCCCCGCCCCCTCACATCCCCCTTGGCCAGTGAAGAGTACAAAAGGAAAACCGAAGAAAAAAAGGTAATAGAGTACAACAAACCCCACCCCTAATTACCACGAAACAAGAACTGCATATCCTCCGTCGAAAGATTCTGCATAGCCGAATCATCCGAATTAATAGTCGAATTAATCATATTCGCCTTCTTCTCCTGCAACAGCACCATTCGACTTTCAACCGAGTCCTCAATACAAAGTCGAGTGATAGAACATGGTCTGGCTTGACCAATACGATGACAACGATCGGCACTTTGCCATTCAGCAGCTGGATTCCACCACGGGTCGATGATGAAGACGTGAGATGCTTCGGTCAGGTTGAGAGCAACACCGCCGGCTTTCAAAGAGACCAAGAAGCATTCAACGTTGACATTGGTCATGAAATGGTTGATGGAGGCTTGTCGTTGTGCGGGCGTCATGGATCCATCGAGCATGACAGTGGTGATTCCTGCACGGCGAAGTCGCCATTCAACTAGTTGCAGCATGGTGGTAAATTGACTGTGGATTCGAGTCAGTATTGGCATTTCCAGAACAAAGGATACCCCCACAGCACAACCTGAAAGAGAAGCAAAGACTGGGAGAACACCTACCTGAAGATGATGGATTTGTGAGAGCGATTTTTAGAGCGCAATTTCCACAGGTCGTGAATCAAGGCCTCTATCTTCGACGAACTAGTCCACTGGAAGAAATTAGCTGCTTTTCTCGTTGAATCAGGAGCGGGAGGCGAATAAGAATATTTGCGCTCGAGTAGGAGTTTAAGGAAAATTACATACGTTCTCCATCTTGATTCTATTGATGATAGAAGATTTCTTGACCATCTGCTCGTCTTGTTCAATTGAAACCTGCTCTAAATCTATGCTGAGGCCAATATGGCAGACGGGGCAATCAGGGGATTCTAGAAAATGTTAGAGATGACCGAACCTGTTATTTTATGCAAAAAACTCACCAGAAGATCTGAGGTAGGCTTTGGCACATTCTCTACAGAATTCGTGCTTACAAGCGGATCTGATAGCTTCCTCGGCCGTCTCGTCACAAATACAGCAGACAAGTACATTCTGACCACCTTCGCCATTCTTTTTCAAGATCAAGTCAGGATGATCTGCAACTTGACGCATCTGCATGATGAGGCCGAAAATGTTGGCGTAATTGTTAAGGAGAACACCCTGAGCAACGTATGTTTCAAATTTCCGCGTACCGTTATTCATGATTGAACCAGCGAAGTCGTTTTCCTCCTCCCCAAAGAATAGTCGATCGACGTAAATCTCCTTTGCTGGTAGTTCCATAGAAGAAGAATGATCGCGTTTGACTCGGCGAAGCATGAATCGATCCGTTAAAATTCGAAGCTTACGGAATGCCTCTTGTCCAGGTCCCTTGTTGCCATACTTTTGGATTGGATTCAGGAGTTCTTGGTTGAAGACCGAAACATGCTGCATTCCACTGTGACCACATTGCTCGCAACGGTTGTCTTCATTCATATCCCAGTTCAGGTGTTCGCAGTCACATTGCTTGCAAAAGTAACAAGCAAACGGCTTAATATCAAGAAATCGAACTAGTGAGAAGAATTCGCCGATACGATTTTGGAGGGGTGTACCGGACAAGCACCATTTGTGATGGGCCTGTAATGCGAAACATGCCTTGGCAGATCCTGAAGATCGCGTCTAGAAGAGGTTGTGGTTAGCATATATATTTCCATCGGAGGAGTAAGTACTAACTTTGATATTGTGTGCCTCATCGAGGATGACACGATGGAAAGTGATGCTGTGGATTACGCTAGCCTGCTTGTGTAATGTGCCCTTGCGCATAGTGCCCTTCTGTTGTTTGCGGTACATGGACTCCAAACTGTTGTAGGACATAAGAATGACATCGTACTTCACGAGCTCCTTCTTGGTGATTCCCTTCGTCTTCGCATTGGTACCATGGTAAACGAAGGTCTTTAGAGTTCCATCAGTGTAGGACTCTATCTCTTGCTGCCACTGCATAAGAGCCACTGGCGGAATGAGAACCAACGAAGGAAGCTTGGCAGGGAAATCAGACATGATGAGGGATACGGCCTGAATAGTCTTTCCCATACCCATCTCATCACCCAATAGACCGCCACCCCATGACGTCTTTTCCATGGCTTGCATCCATCCAACGCCCGAAAGCTGGAAAGGCTTTAGCTCACGATTGATGTTCTTAGGTTGCTCAATCTTGACATCCCCAATCTTGGGAAGCTGTTCAAGATCCTTCCACATTGTGTGTAATACTGGGTGATGGGATTCGAGACGAGCGCGCTCCAGTCTACCTCTGCGTCCAGCTCGGTCGGATTGATGTTCCAACAAGTTGATGCGTCGAGCGGCTGCTGCAGATCTTCCAGTCGTCGCGGGTCCACCAGGAGCAGATCCAGAGGCATCGTCAGAAGATTCATCCAAGTCCATACCGGAGAGAGGACCCAAACCCTCAAACTCACTGTCGGTTGGCGCTGGAGTCAAATCGGAGCTTGGGGTTGCAATTGGAGCAGCTACAGCCGTGGAAGCTTTTTGAGATTTGCGAGCAGAAATCGATCCCACACGACGAGGAACTGAGCTCTTGGCGGCTTGCTTCTTGCGAGACGTGCTGTTGAGGGTTGGTGGTTTGAAATCCCCCGAGTAGTCATCAGATTCATCCAACTCCTCGGTATCATCAAAGTCTTCGGTATCTTCTGAATCAAGAATGATGGCCTTGGTCTTTTTGGACGACTTTGAGCTAGTGAAACTAACATTATTCGAGTCTTTAGAGGAAAGCACAATCTTTGGTCTCTTGGTCAAATTTGGAGAAAAGGGTGCCATTATGACTTCATCTTCATCCTCGGAGGCATAGTCCGCCATAAGGCGAAGTTTCTTGTTAGTTCGGGAAGTCCGACAACCAGATGTTTTCGAGGTGGATGGAAATGCCTCAATATCCATAGCCGGAGCTGCAGCATCCTCCTTTTCTTGAAGGGCTCGAGCCAATTGAGCATCCGGAGAATTGTCGTCATCCGCATCCTCCTCCTCTGAATCAGGAACATGCTTTCGCTTGAGAGAGTACTGGCTGTTGCGAAGAGCAGCTGCCTGTGCAACCATACTGACTCCTGAAGAAGTGGCCATTTTTGTGCTACGGCGTCCTCTTCCACCCTTGGAAGGGCCAGTAGGTGCTGCATCTTCTGGAGGAGGGATTGGTGTTGCGACCGCGCTGGTCAATGGGGTAGAATAACCACTGCTATCGTTGTCGTCCCGCGAGGTGGTGACAGAGGACATTGAACTGCGACCCTTTGCTGGTTGAGGCTTCTTTACGCTCGTGAGCATCTCAAGAGTTGGGAATTCGGATGAGGAAGAGGCATCATCCCCATTGACTGTGGAAGCAGCTGAATTTTTTTCGGGAGTATCTGCCATAGAAAGATCGACCTGGGAGGCATTCCGGATGGATCGTCGTGTGCCCGTTGCTGTTGTCAAGTTTGTCAGAAACGAACGATTGATTGCGTAAAGGTAACAACATGTAAAGTGCGAGGCTGCTTTCTAACGTGGCACAACTTACAGGCTTGTCTTGAAATGCTGGCGACGTCCTGGTTGGATTTCTTGGGTCGACCCCGCGGCGCCATCTTGGTGTTCTTGATGGTTGCGATGGATGGGCACCGAGAGTATTTAGACGGTGGGATGGGACGATGGTATTGGTACAGGCAGGTGGAAAGGACGAGAGGAAATTGTTACAATATCGAGTTCAAGACGAGATTCGAGGATCCCTGGCTTTCCCAGGAGACGGGTGGTGAGTGAAATGACGCTTTGCGACGAGGCAGCGATAAGGAGGCGATGGAGGGGTCGCAGTATTCAACAATTCCGCAATCTTCTACGATCTATCGAAGCACGGAAGCGGATTGAGTCCAGGGATGGAAAGGACGAGGAATGAATCGGTATTTTGTAGGAGAAGAAGAAAGTTGGTGGCGTAGACGATTCCCCTGGCGTCCAGGCATCAACGCGAACTTCGCGCGGTCACGTGGGTTTGCCTAGTGGCTTTATTTGGCTTCGCTCCGCTAAACAAAAAACACTTCTTCTCCAGCCTTTTCATTGGTCGGCCGGCTCGGACTTTTTTCTACAGGCGCGTCTGCCTGATAAAGGGATTGATTGCATTGCATTCGCGCTCTTTCCATCAACTCCTTTTCATTTTCATAGTGGAAACATCGACGACGACGAAACATCATTGTATCATTGGCCCTGAGTTGTCTTCAATTCCCCCACTCCCTGTCTCTTCTTTCTACATTTTGGTGACGAAGATCGTGGCCGTCACCTCCAAATTTGACCCTTGAACGAAGCCTTTCTGAAGGCAAAGACTCCAAAATGTATGATGTGCGTTCATATATCTAAATAATTCGTGCTAATAATTATCTAGGTCTGCCAATCCCAATGCCAACGTTCCCACGACTGCCGCTCAGAGAGCAGCACGTCAGATTAGAGGACCGTAAGTATCAAATACCCGTGGGGTCGAAGCGGGCCCAGATCAAGTGCTGACCTTACTTTCTTCCACAGACAGTCGGCCTTGACTGATTTCCTAGCTGTAAGTATCAATATTATCAAACTGCTTGTACTCATCTGACTTCGATTCCAGTCCCACAACATCAATGCCAACCAAATCCGACTCGATGCCAACGTTCGACGAGCTGCTGCCTTGGCCTCACAGCAAGCTGCTGCAGCAGACGGAGAAGAGAACGAACCCCCCGAACCAGATTCGGATCCTGAGCCGGTGCCTTCACGGAGAAAGCGGGAGTCAGAGAAGCAGACAAACAAGCGCAAGAAGGAGGAAGAAGTACGTTTGATCCCCTCTGCCACTTGGCGGTTGATTCTTGGACTACCTGTTATTCGATCTCTTGCTTACATGCCAAACAGAAAGCGATTGCCAAAATCAAGAACTCGAAGCAATTCCAGCGTCGCAGACGTCAATATGGGTCAGATGAGGAAATGTCGGACGAGGACGAGGCTGCTCGGGCCATTTTCGAAGAAAGCATGGCACCCCTTCCAGATCAGATGGACAATTGTGAGATCTGCGATACACGATTTCGTGTTACTGCATATAGTCGGAAAGGCGACGAGGGTGGTCTGCTCTGCCCCCAATGTACCAAGGAACTTGACAAGGAGGAAGGTGCTGCGAGAAAGAAGAGAAAGACAGCGGCTGGCCGGCAGCGAAGACAAGTCCAGAGCAACTTGCTCGATGGCATATACCCGGGAGCCAAGGATTTGATGACTCTATGTATCGAGACTTTGGCAAAGAACGTCGACTTGGCCGAGGATCTCGGAGATTTACCCGAACCCATGATTAACAGACTTTCTGGCATCATCTCTAAGCGAAGACTTATGGATTCAAACACACTCAATCTCTTCCTTCGAGCGGGTGCGGAAACGGTCAATATTCACGAGGGTGCTCTTCTTACGGCCGATGACTACATCCGCGTCTTTCAGTATACCCCAACCGTCAAAAATTTGCTCATCAAGGATGGAGTTCAGTTCAAGAACAAAGTTATGGACCATCTTCTAGATACTACCGTTAACCTCGAAAGTTTCAGCATCCACGGAGCCAATTTGATCGATGACGAGAGATGGAACCGTTTTCTCACCGAAAAGGGATCGCATCTTCGAACTTTGCGAGTCTACTGGACCGACGGTCACTTTGGTGATGAACAATTGGAACTTCTCGGAAAGACTTGTCCTGATTTGAAAACCCTCAAAGTATCCCACAACCAAAAAGTCACAGACGAAGGCATCGCCCACCTCTCCGCGCTCACCAAACTCGAAAGATTGACTCTCAACATATACGGCGGAAAGACAAGTTCTGAACCCTACGTCCAAATACTAAACGCCATCGGCCCCAACCTGACACGTTTCTGTCTCGACACCGTAAACCACATTGACGATCGCGTCCTCCAAGCCATCCATGACAACTGTCAAAACATCACCAAACTCCGCATCACCGACAACCAAATTCTCACCGACCAAGCCTTCGCCAATCTCTTCACGAACTGGCTTAATCCCCCTCTAACCTACATCGACTTCCACAAATGCCGAGACGTGGACTCCACAGATCCCAAAGACAACCCTAACGGTATCGGACTCTCATCCCTCGGTTTCGAAGCTCTTATGAACCATTCCTTCAAAACTCTTCGCTATCTAGATGTTAGTTCTTGTCGTCACATCTCTCTTGAAACCTTTGAGACTGTATTCGGTGCTGATAAACGATACCCGGAGTTACGCAAGTTGGATCTAAGTTTCTGTCAGCAGGTTAATGATTTTGTTGTTGCGTCTATTTTCAGATGTTGTCCGAGTATTGAGAGTGTAGCTGTCTTTGGCAATTTCGGGGTTAGGGATGTGAGGGTTCCGAAGGGGAAGATTTTGATTGGGGTTCCTACTGCGCTTGGGATGCAGATTGAGGGGACGGAGGATGGGGAGGGGAGGGTGATTTAGATGCTGTACAGTTGTACTGATTTTTTGCGTTGGGTTGTATGATTTTGTGGGAGATTGGGGGGGGGGGGGGTTGGTATCTGGAGTTTTCTGATTCTTTTTTCAAGAACTGGGAGGTGGCTTGCTTTTTCGGTGCACACAAGTGGAAGGAGGGGTGGGGTTGTTGGGTTTACGAAACTCTCGACCTCACGAGAATCACATGGGAATACCGGGAATTGCATGACTCGTTTTCTCGCTTTGTAAATTGGCAAATCGAGCCAAGAGATTGATGAGCGGGGAACTTTTGCTGGTGTATTCTGTTGTGTCTACGCATAGCAATATAAAACAAGAAATGAATTGTATGAAAGAGACCCGGGCATTTGGTGTGAAATGTTAATTATGCTATGCGATGAGTTTTGTAAGAGCCCGTGCTAGATTTGAGAAATGGTGTTATGCTAAAGGTTTGGAATGATGAAAAGAGATGATGAGAGTTACTGAATACTTTAAACAAAGGTAATATTTTGTAAATTGATTTGAGTGTCCCAGACCTTTCTTTTTCGGGTGTATGGTGGAGGGACTCTCTTATCTATTGTCGTTGTTCGACAGGATGAGAAACGCCTGGGCAAGCAACCAAGTTAGAACCTTGAAATGGACATTCTCTCGGTATTTATACTGATGACCCATGTAATTCTCGATGGCTGGATTTTTTTGTGTAAGCCTCCTCCTATATTTTATATCTCTGAGGTAATTAGTACTTCATCTGAACATTATTTCCTGGATTACGGAGCTACCTCTAAGAAAGGAAGTACCTCCGTTATAAAGGTTAGTTCCGAAACTGGCATTTACATTAAAGTACCGTAAGAGGGGGGGGGGGAGAGAGAGAGCTGATAGGATTTGATTTTGTAAGATTAAGCTCTAACTGTATCCTTTGCCAGGTATCCGTAGCCGTAGTAGGTACAACGCAATTCAATGTAGGCGAATGTGTGACCCAAACGGCGGAGTTAAGATGGTAGGTGTATTTGAGATTATATATACAAGTATTCTGAGATTTTGAGGTGAGTTTGTTTGAGAGGGGTTGGTGTCTTGGTAACTTAGTAATAAACTTCCTCTAGGTGAATGGATGGAATGACAGAATTTCCGGACAAGGGGAGGGAGATGACAGATGTAAGATGTATATGAGTTTCTTGATGAAGTGGAAGTTGGTTTTGAGGTAGATTATGGGTTTTAGAGGGTCTTGATACTTTTGAGATTATACCCCTAGAGATCAGGCACAAGATTGTCGCACTTGTACTCCCCGAGAATGCCGATATTACGAATGTACTAGTACTCGTTGAGGCCCTACGGCTAGTTGAAAAGTTTTACTCTTGGATAGCTTGTTTATGACTTGTTTCTGGAGAGTATAAATTGAATTGTTTTGACGATCATTGGAGATTCGGGGCAGATGGAGTTTTGAGAGAGTGATGTTCAGATTTGAGAATAGAATTCACTAACTAGAATAAGGCCTTTTGCAGGTCTTGTACGTAAATCTGATGATTTCAGGGAAAGCTACGTTAAGAAGACTTAGAGCCTTCGTTTTACCGAGTGTCAAGATAGACTTGCATTGCGAAAACCAGCTCCAATGAAACCTCGTCAGAGATCTGAGATTAGCTTACTCTATTTATACTACGAAAATTCTTTTGAAGGGAGCTGAAAAATTCACTTCAAATCTAGTAGAGAAAATTGATAGTTATAAGCTTATAAGTACGAGTAGTACTTCGTAAAATCAAGAAGTATATTATATTAGGCGGCCTGTCTAGTATCGTATTTACCGACTTATTTACTTTCTAGAAGCTCGTTAGTGAATATACCAGATATTTGAACTATTGGAGTTCTAAGGAAGTAGGTAGCATAGACTATATGAAGAAGAAGTAGATCATTCAATGATATTGACTAGGAAACAAGATCAACACGTTTCTATGTTGCTACGAAACAGACTTGTATTCGAAGAGGAGATAAGCTAACTACAGCTTCAACAGACACTGATTTAAGTGAAGTGGGCGAGATAGAGCGCACTGCCCGGGACGTTGATAGCTAAGAACGAATCATTTCATTTCGACAGCAAACAATCATTCGATGTAAGCTCGGCGAACGGCGGTAGGACGTAGCTGGATGGATTATCAGAAGGGAGATGTAGAGTCTGCAAGGGTATATCGCCAGTCTGCTATTTCTAGCCTAAAGGAACCCACTTTAAGTGCACGTTTGGCTATCGGCTGGAAGGGATAGAAGAAGAGTGCGAGCCCTTCGATTTTAAGTGAATCTACAAAATGAAAATATGAATTCACTAATTTCGAGCTCTAAAAAAGCTATATATAACTTCAGCCAACTTTTCTGACAGTAGATAAACTTTGCCCCGCTCGTCTTACAGAGGCGTTTTGCTGCAACATATGAATGCTGCTTAAAACTTACTTGAGACTAGCCAAAGACAAGTACTCGACCTCCGTACTAAACAGAATTAAGAGAGAATATGCTAGATTCTATTTCATACTCCGAAGAACGACGGAAAAATTTTCGACAGTAGGAATTCCTCTGCAGATAAGAATGTAATTGAATTGAATAAATTAGGCTACTCTTTCTCTTGAACTCAGCATTCATATCACCGCTTCAATAAATTTCTAGAAATGGAATTTTGCCATACCTCTCCGCGTTGCTTTATAGATGTTTTCTTACATGCACCAACTTGGAAGGTCATCCCGAAGTCGATCCAGCTTCCACAGTTCTGAGGTAAAATATGAACGGCCTCGCGATGTTTGTTTGGGATGAAATACTACTCTCGTGAGTAACTGCTGCTGACATCATCGAACTTTCACTGGCTCGCGTGAATTGAGCTAAAGGTCCACATACTTTCCTTTGATATCGTTTCTACTATGTGAGTATAGATCTCTGGGGCTCCATTGATCCTAAATATCACAAGTTCAGAGTTTCGTAGCGCTAATTGAAAATTAAAGTATAGGTGAATGCTAATTTGATGTGAGGCTACTCTTCAAAAGTTAAATAAACAGCGGCGTGGTGTGAGGTATTTAATGGGCAAACAAAAAGAATGGGTCTCAGAAGCAATCAGGCGGTTGCGTAAGGCAATTTGGGTTTTGAGATCTGAGAATAAAGTCTAGCGAGTGGAAGCGGGGTTTCACTGTAATTGTTCATAGGCCAAATGACACGTAGCCTCAACGAGTGTTGAATGAACATGAAACTCGACAGTGAGTAAAATTTCGAAAGCAAATACTTCAGCTGAACTAAAGGTAGTTTCATTCGATGAACAGAAGCAAAAAATAAAATTAAGTAAGGAGCTTTCAGCTTGTATCGTAACTTGAAAACTTCTCCGGCTTCTCTTGGAAGCTGTTTACTCATAGTGTACCAGTTTCCATCCCAGTCATAAGGGTCGATAGGTGTGTTCTATCAGGATTCAATTCCTTATAACTGACTCGGAGCTTATTGAAATACTCTGGATTTCGGATACTAGTTCTTGATTAAGCTTTGAAATTCTCTTCAGACTCGGTCTCTCTTCATATCATGCCTCTACCGTAGATTACGTTCCAAGTGAATACTCGCTGATGTTATGATCTCAAGCAAACCTGAGTTGTATACTCGATTTGATTATAATGAATCAAAGTCTGTTAAAAGGCTTGAGAATTACCTCAGCCTCAATAAAGTAAAAAGGCTGAAGTTGAACATATGTTGATGAGGTACAAGTAGGATATTTACTCTACGGCATTGTTGGTGTTTTGTCAATCAGCCGAGATTCGCGAACCGCGTACCATAAACACTTCACGATTACTTTACAACCTATCGATGAATTTAGCCTTAATTCTTAGTAATACATTGAATTATATATTTTTTCTACCTATAAATGAATTGTTTCCCCTATAAATACTTTAACATGAACTTGAAAACTATGAATTTTAACTTGTAAGACCTCTTTCTTCTAGAGAACTTCACTATTTTATATTTATGTCTACTGTCGTTATATGGGTGAATGAGCCTCTGACTCATATCCATCCACGTGACTAGCACGCTAGTACCACGCTAGCACAAGCATAAATAGTCGTACTTCGAGTACCTAGAATAGTCACAGAGAATACAATACGCATATGCAACCAGACAGATTTATGACCAAGTCATACCAACATGCCTCTCAGATGGTTTTATATACAGCACTGTGTGACGCACAAAACTGGGTTGAAAACACTCTAAGAAGCCTTGTATTAGGAGGTGAAAACTCTGCTATATATACAGGGAAAATGGGGTGTCATGTGACCTCGTTTCCGCGTGACACACTGCTTGAAAAGCCTGAAAGGATTAAGCCGCTAATCAACGGGTCTCAAAAGCTCAGGGGGAAATCCTAGCTCCCTTCAAACAAACAGCTTACCGCAAGGGTTTCTTGCACCATCGTTATTTCATTATGCAATTTAATTCGCAAACAACCGGCCATAGCTTGATAGCCTTTCCATCCATCCCCATTGACCAATGTCACCCCCAACACATATTTGTTAGGAGCATATATTGGGGAAGGAGATATTTTGTCATACTAGTAGTATTTCATAGGTCGATACGCTTGAATTGCGAGTTGTAATTAAACGACTGCAAGCGAGAATTCGGCAGCATAAAGAGAAAAGGCAGCAAATATCCTTGTGACAACAGTTCAGCCCGTGTTTCAATGGCTCAGAACACCCCAGTCCTCGGCACTTGATAATGTTTGCTAGCTTTGAACTCGTCAGAAAGGGCTTCGGAAATCGGCACACTGAGGTCACGGCGCATTGAATTCTGGTCTTTGGACGAATTTTCCCCTGCCTGACTTGAGTATTGCCTTGTCAATTAAGAGGTATCTCCACTTTAGCGAGTGAATACTTTTTCCAGATTGAATGAATCAGCTGTGCCACTTGAGCTGGGATTGTTCTCTAAGTAGTGAGCATGAATTTAACTCACCTACTTCTTAAACTGATTAAACCTTTTATAGAACCTCCACGGTACAAATACATGAGTACGTTATATCAGATCACAACTGTGGACTGGATATCTTCTATTGGGGATCTTACAGACTAGTGAACGAAAAAGCGGACATAGAAATGAAAGAGCCTAGACCCAAATTTGCGCCGTATAAAATGAAGAATAAATTCAACCTAGAATTCAGAATTCAGAACTCATAAGATGACATGTTGGAGATGACTTTGGCCGTGTTTTGGACAGCAAGTTATTTTCTATGCTTCAATGACAAAGGATCCTAAGTACTCTGTCTCAATTTGTGCTTTCCTTTGAGGTGCCTTTTGAGATGGACTCGTAGCGAGTATGAACGAGACTTTGAACGAAAGATAAGATTTCGAGCTATATGAAATGAAATGTTGGCAGAGGTTTTCATGAATACTTTTTGTTTAGGTTTATACGTTTTACTCTTCCTTGGATTGAGTTTGAGCTTCCAGATGCTTAAAGTCACCCTGAACTATCAAAATCGTAAATGTTGTTGCCACGGGTCCAACAACCGTTGTCGCGGTGCCAGAAGTGACTGAAATTGTGATGCTATTGACTAGCCCAAATTGTAAAAGGAAATGGAAGGAGGGGACCCAAAGGGAAATTCCAGAGTAAAAAAACCAGGATATCTATAAGATAATCCAAGATAGAAGCCAGGTCAAAGAAAAGAAAGTGAATTGCGAAATCTTGACTGGGGATGGTAAACTGGAACTCCTCTTAACTGTTGGAACGTCAGCTGTTATGAACTTTAACACCATTTGTGGAGTTCAAGGGAAAGCCCTCCTCGGTGGAGGTTGTCTATAGAGAGGTCTGTTCTGTTTTTAATTTGCGACCTTGATATCCCTACACTTCCCGCACGTATAAATCTTAATTTGAATGCACTTATATTGATCCGAATAACCCTAATTCGGACAGGCATTTACTACCATTTCTTTATAAGTTGTCGAAATCCTCTTTTACATTCGTGTATCTATTTGTGTCTAATCAATAGCTTCCTTCTAGCGTAATCTTATCCTCAATATGCAGTATCAACCTTTCCGATGATCCTTCCTAGATCTCATAATCTGAGTCTGAGTCACTCCCTGGGGCCTTTGCGACCCCCTTGACTGGTGCGTCCGTTCGACCTCTTTTTGACTTCTGGCTTTCATCATCCTCTTGTTAAAAAGAAGCGAGAAAGGTCTCGTACTCATGGCTAGTAAGTATGCACTTGTTGCTACCGCTGCAAAATCCGGGATAAACAAGGACTCGCTTATGACGGCCAACATTTCTTTTGAAGTTGAAGCAACATGAAATATCAGTGCTGCACTCCCAGAGACTAAAACATTCCAGTCGGCGTTCGACTTTTGCAAGTTAAGTTAATCAGCTTTAAAATTCACTATAAAAAAAATCTTGAATTAGGCCACTCGTGCTCTTGAAGCATAAAAGGCTGCCTAAAGAGCCATAAAAAAGCAAATGTGGTACAAAAACAACGAAGAAATGGCCGTAAGGAGCATGAAGCAACTATTCTTATGCCTCTCTCGGAACTTGTTAGTACCACAGCTTTTACAAACTTTGCCATTCCCTAGCTTCTGTCTATCTGAACACTATTTATTCAGATGATAATCTACCTCCATTTCTTTTCATATCGTCGGAATCTTTGCTTCCGTTCGTTTGCTTGAAAGATCTGGAGAACTCGTTAAATCAACAGCTTACTTCTGTCTATACAAAATATTATTTTCCTCGATTCATGGCCTTAAGTGAAGCAGACAGAAGAAATGAAGCTGCCACAAATAGTGATTCGGTCGCAATGAATCTGTATAAGGTATCTAACAAACTTCCACCCGCATTCTATTTTTATCTCTAGCCACAACCTAGTAAGGACCAAACCAATTTTCCTCCAGATCTATAAATAACAAGAGTAGCTAAGAGTTCAACTGCATAAGTTTTACCTTGCCAAAACCCCTAATAAGCATAGCAAATAAACTTGTTCGCCTGAAAACACCCTAAGGCCTAAAAAGAGACTAAAACCTTCCTATATAGACCAGTTCACCGAGTCCCAGACTTCGATCTTCATATCACCTACAACGGTAAAGGATTTCCTGGTCTATTAAAGAAAGGGGGTTTCAACAACACTCACATCCTCCAATCCTGCCGACCAATGGAAGAAAAGACCAAAAGACCAAAAGACCCGGGGGCAATATATGTGAACAAGTCAATAAAAAATCTGAATACTATATACTCACAAAACCATCAACCGCCGTTTCTTCCCCTATCATACTCCTAGTTCGTTCGTCTATAGACAAGCTGGAACCTCCTCCACAACGTAAACCTCAATCCCAACTCTAAGAGAGAAAATCTTTCGCTCAACACTAATCGAATCAAGCAGCAAGATGCGCGCCCAACACAAGCCATACACTCTTCCCAGCCAAGTTTTATGATGATAAAGTACAAGTTCATGTTAAGCCGCGGAAGTATATCTATCCCACCGTGACAACGACAATGATACTTGTATATAAATTCACCAAGCCCCTCTCATCTTCATTCCTTTGTAATAGCATAATAATTGTATAGAAGAAGAAATACCGCTAATCCCACCTCCAAGAATTCCCGCAATCCTTAGTATAGGTACTATCTAACTTATTCACGTCAAGGAACTCTCAACTTTCAAGAATCAAGAAAAAGGGATCAACAACTCATATATACTCAACCACCTCTAACATCTCCATCGCTAATACGCACCCACACGCAAATAGCACGTTTCTTCCAGGAGGCACCCCAAGAAGGCGTTGAACAATAATCCCAATCCCAATCGTTGCCATCAGCCCCAAAGAATGAACCAGAGGATCCCTCAAGAAAACCACAACAAGCCAACCAAAAGTCCGAGTACAACCCAGCTACAGAAACATATACCACCGATCCTCCTCATGTCGTCGAAAACTCTCTGTTCGTTCATTGATACTTTACCACTAACCTCAATCCCAACTTCTCAGCGGAAATCTCACCCTGCTTTTTGGCGACGCTCACAAGTTCAGCTTCCCCCCAACACGAGAGAAGTCGCTTTCCACAATGTGACGCAGGACAGTAGTGTAGCCATGGTCAGGAATTGTAATTACAGAGAGTAATACATACACTCTATAAGGAAAAGAAGAACCTAGGTTCACACTTATAAGTTGTATTGTGCTGAGAGGTCCCAATATCACGGTTCAGCGTACGCAAAAGAATAAAAGATTCTCTAGTATTATCAAATATATGGCAAGACCTAATTCAGTCACTACTAAAATGCACATCTCTTAGGTACATAAATAAAAGAGGTACCAAAGGGTAATATTCAACAACAGGATAGGCATTCAAAAAGACTTCGCTACTAAGCTCAACAGACGTATCACTTGTTGTTCATTCTTTTCGCTAACTCTCCTTACTCATACCCCCAGACCCAAATCAACAGAAAGAAAGACTTAAAAATCTGCGCTTATGGAGTATATAATCTTCTGCTCTTTATTGGCGATGCTCAAATATCAGGTGGGATGCACGATAGGATACTAGCTGTGGTAGCCCTCCCATTTAGCATCTATATACTTCCCGATCCACCAATCTCGTATCAATGAGGCTAAGTCTGAATGGTTCGAGTACTTGCTGCCTCGTTAATACAGTAATAGTGAGAGGATAGAGCGTTGAATATATGAATGATTTGAACCGTGTTAGTGTCTAGATATTTTGAATTCTTAGAAAACAAAAGCCACCGCTGGTATTCACCCCATCTAAAAGAATACCTGTCAAAAATCAAAAAAGGGATATACCAACTACATACCTCTGAAATTCACCAGAAGCAACTTCTCAGACACCCGTCAAGAGGAGGAATAAAAGAAAGTGCCCTAAATCCCCTCTGCGCAGCCAAAGCACAAGCGACGAGAGCGTAAAGAGAGCAGGTCGAATACCGAATTATTTGAATGGAACGCAACCATAGAAACATCTGTTATTGACTCTTCTCCTATCCTTGAAAACATCCCCTTCTGTCATTCGTTAATTTGTGGTAGGCTATCAAATAGTTACCGCCCTAACAATTGATCTTCCTCCCCAATAAGCGAGTGGTTTCATCAGAGAGGAGACAGAAAAAGATAGCAACGTGATCCCCAGGTGATCGATTGAAGAGTGCGCAAAGGTTTGGAAGTTGACCAAGGAGGGAGGTTTGGACCATGATGTTATATTCAATTTGAGTTACTCCATTGGAGACAATTTGTCTTGAAAGGGCTTGGATTTCGGACATTAGATCTCACACATGTTAGAATTGAGCTTAAAAGTACTCAACATCAATCTTGTTAGGCATTGAGCTTCCTGCAGTTTATGGTGATAGGTAAACTCATACGCCAAGAAAAAGGTAAACAATATCAAGATATGAGATAGGACCTTGGAAATATTCCCCGCCTGGTCCCAATCTTAAAGTATAAGGGTAAACTTAATTGAAAGAGGGGACGCGTGTAAAAGAACTTTCTTCACCGCTAAAACATGAGGAAATGAGGTCCTCATTTCGATATAAACTCAAATAGTCTCGATGAACCAGGAAGACCCAGAAGAAGCAGGAACTCCCGGAAAAGCCTGGGGTCAATCACTTGCTAGCGGCGATCCATTATATGTGTTTGAAATTCTCAATTGATGCAATATCATATGCTCACTTGGATGGGGAGTAGAATTTCCGTTCCGATTCGGTCCTCAGGGTATCCCTCAATATCAATTCATCATGGCATCCCACACGCCTCTCCCTGAGCATCGTCTCCCTAGGTATCCGATACCATACAAGAATGAAGCCTCCTATCGGCACAACAATTCCCCCTATCGTACATGGCTTCTCCAAAATATTTTCGGTCGTCTGTATTTTTGCGATTGCAGATCTCGATAGCTTTATCGTCCCGGAGGAGGTTGGTTCATCATCTGCGCCTGCTGTTCCTGGAATCTCTGCCCGATCCTCTCACTCCCCGCCATGAACTTCTTGACGCACCGAGTTACGCAGCCGGTTTCGCGTTGGACGAGGGACTTGGTTGTGAAGTCGTCGACGCAGGATTCGAAGCAGTGGTTTACGAGGCCGGAGAACATCTACGATTATTGTTAGTTGTTTGCTGGCAGATCCGGGACAGCCGTCGTAGGAGGGAGGTTTAAGTCATTGGGTGGGGTGGGACTGTGATGTTGAATTGAGAAATGCTGCAAAGGAGTTCAGATGGCAGATGTAATGCTTGACTCGACTCCCTCCCCGAAAGCGTTTGCCTTTGACCCGATGACTGGGAACAATGCGATTGTGTATTTGGAAGGTAACTTACGCCCATGAATTCCTTCATTTGCTTGCGCTCCATTCGAGATTGGAATTCTCTTTGCTCTGAGGCTGTAAGTCTGGAAAGTTGTTAGATCAGGTCGCTTCTTGGATAGCTTCGAGAGAACCGTACCCTTCCATTTTGAGGTTTTGTGGGGGTTGTAAATTAAAAAGGGTTATAGTTTATTCGGGAGTGTTGTTTAGTGAGAGGATGATTGAGGTGTTGATGGGATTGAGGTTGATATGTTGATTCTCCCCTTGAGCTCTCTTGTCAAGGTCGGGCTCCACGTAGTAGAAATTCAAGGCCGCTGGTCCGTGCACTTTTACACCAAGTTCACACCAAAAATCAAGTCTTGGCGCGGCCTCGTTATTCTACTACGTGGAGGTCGGGATTTAAAGTTTTGACGAGTCGGCGTCATCTGGTCTTCGGCTTTGGGTCGGAGCGAAAAGCGGACTCGGATTTGCGGGATTGATATTCGTAAGGAATCAAGGCACCAGTCCAAGGACAACAAAAGCGGCAGTACAATAGAATGCTCGACTTTCTAATTACAAGTACTTACTTGATGAGAACATTTGGCCTTGGTCAATATCCCACAACAATTGACCCCTAGAAAATTGCTGTAACTAGGTAAGTACAACTGAATTTTTATCTGCAGCTTGTTCTGGTTCATTGAAAGCTAGAAGGCACCAAGATCTTCAAAAGAGCTACTGCAGCCGAAATCACATGAACTGTAGATCGCTTTGACTTTCCCTAATACTCACTTACCCGCAAGCTGCATATAAAATGGCAAATGACCTTTGCCATGACTCCAGTTCATGCAATTGTTTTGGCTACTAAATTTTGATAAATAAATGATATAGGATTTTCCCTTTCAAAGTCAATAGAGGAAAGAAGAGTACATCTAAATTTAGAAACCCCAGCGTCATCCAAAAGTCTGAACATTGAAGAGCGAACAAAACTGCTTACATCCTTTATGGAATAATTCAAAGATTTATTGAAATGAATTGTTTTCTTTTCCACTTCTGGTCCACTTGTCCAACTCATCCGGATCACCAGCTTCCACCACCCTTTCCCTGTACCTGGACGCTACACACGACTCATAGATTTTTAGCATTGCAAGAACAACATGAACTGGGATTCACATCTTTCCCCTTTAGGACACCCCCCTTCCTTTGCCTCACAAACGGTGCACCACCCTTTACTCATTCATCGGCGAATTACCAGTGTAGCTCCTAAATAACAACCTACTGTGCCTACTGTAGGCAACTCTGTCATAGTCGGCAGTCAGCAGGTTCTGTGAGTGCTAGCCTAGCTCCAAGGCAATGGGAGGTGGCCAAGCCCCGTCACCACGCTAAGCCCTCTCCCTCAGTCGGTGCACCACCACCTCCACCACCTCACTTTCCACCTAGGGTTGCCCTTGATTCAACTTGACCTTTCTCCTCCACTCTACTGTCCGAAAGTGTATTGAACAACCACCAAAACAAAAGATTCGACCTCCCCTCCTCCCCAAGAACTCTCTGTCTTGTCCTTTTGGTTTTCCTTGCGACTCGCAGATTACCATTCACGGAGCTTCAGCTTGCACACTGTCCGATCTAGACTTGCCGCACATCCACCACGTCCTGTCCTGTCCTGTCGCAGGACGCGCCCAATCAACCCGACCACGCCCAATCTTCGTGACAACCGATTCAGTCTCCCTTCCAGATACCTCAACTTTGGTCGCCACTCTTGAAAACTTCAGTTACCACAATCCACGACCGATCTACAGCTTCAACTGGCAGCGCATTGTCCCAGGCACCATCATCGACGCGACCCGAAGACTGCGCATTGAAGCCTCGATCCCCACAGCTATCCTCTCTGCCTCGAGGCACCGACGACGAATCCCCCCATCCGAATCTGAGCACGGCAAGGAGCAGAAGGGTCAGTCATGGCCAACCACTCTCATGACTTTGCGGGGCCATCCTCCTCGCAGCAGCCATTCTCGTCGCCGCAGCCCGTACAAGCAGCATCTCCCCCAACGAAGCAGAACCTGAAGTCATGGTGGGCAGGGTTTAGGAAAGAAGGAAAGAAGCATGAGACACAGGGTAAATACAACTTGCGATACAGCTCCGTACTCCCCAGCCGCGATGCCTTTGCTCGCGAGGACTCCCCATTCCTATCCAAGTCCCCTCGTTCCTACGATCCCCAGTTTCGGGAGCGGAGCATGGAGGCTGAACATTCGAATTCCAAGAGTGTCAATGCTGTGAATCATATGGCTGGAGCTCTTGCGCCAGGACAGAGGCGACGCTCATCTTCCCTTCAAGAATCACTGTTCAATGCGCAAACCACCCCAGTTCGGGTCTTACGGCCATCAGCCAGTCTTCTCAAAGTGGGAAATACCATAAAAAGATTTCGACGAAAGAGATCTATGACGGTTGACACTCAGCACACCCCCAAGCCTGAGGATTTGGATAGCTCCCACCTCGTCCAAGGCAACAGTGAAATCAGTGATACGCTGAAGGGGGGAAAGCATCCAATCTCCAAAGCTGGGCGCCTTGCCACCATTCTTGCGGTTTTCAAGTCGTCGCCGCTGAAATCAAAGAAAGAAAATGCTAACTCGAAAACAGAACCACAGAACCCAGGCATTTTCGGTGTACCTCTGCGCCAGAGCATTACCTATGCGAACGTTGCCATATCACTTGTTGATAGCGAAGGAAAGAGCTACATATATGGTTACGTACCAATTGTGGTTGCAAAATGTGGAGTGTATTTGAAAGAGAAAGGTATGTGTCGCGTGCAAGACGGAAGGAAACGCGCTAACTCGCCTCAGCAACTAATGTTGAGGGTATTTTCCGATTGAGCGGATCCGAAAAGCGGATCAAGGAACTAAAAGCAATCTTTGATTCTCCTGAGCGGTATGGAAAGGGATTAGACTGGGCTGGATACACAGTTCATGATGCAGCAAATGTGTTGCGGAGATATTTGAACTTGCTTCCTGAGCCGATTGTGCCGTTGGATCTCTACGATCGATTCCGAGCACCACTTCGCGGGCATACCATGCAAGCAGTAGGGGACACGGAAGGACCGCAATTATCGGATGGGTTTGATGTCGGTCAAGCTATTACCACATATCAGCAGCTGATCACGGAGCTTCCACCTCTCAACCGCCAGCTTCTGCTTTATATCCTCGATTTACTAGCCGTCTTCGCGTCAAAATCGGATGAGAATCGGATGAACTCACAAAATTTAGCAGCCATTTTCCAGCCAGGCATGCTCTCACATCCTTCTCACGATATGGCGCCTAGCGAGTATCGCCTCAGTCAAGATGTACTCATTTTCTTGATTGAGAACCAAGATCATTTCCTCATTGGCATGAGAGGTACGGCGGCTGATGAGCAGACGGTTCAAGAGGTTCAGGCGGGCGCGACGCCACCAGGAACACCGCGAAACAAGGTCGCCCGATCTGCATCAAACGCAAGCGCAGGTGCAGACAGCATTCGAAAGTTTGGAGGACTTCGCCGAAATGTTTCCGTCTCATCAAAGCATTCGCGGCAATCGAACAACGCGCCAAGTCCGGCAAGTCCAGTGTTGACCCATCAAAGCACCGGTCTCAATCGAAGCAACACGGTACCATCAAAGAGATCTCCAGGACCAGGAGTCGCTCAATCTCGGTTACAGAAGAATTCGGGCTCCCCATCACCGACCGGGCCGTTGTTCGCAAACCATGGGCAGTCGATGCAGCCTCGCGGGTTGTCACCTGCAGCAAGAACCAATTCGAACCGAAATGTTTCCCCTTCTTCGGCTATCACTCCAACTACCCCAATTGGTAGATCGAGCCTTGCGCCATCTTCCCATGCGGAATCTGTAGTAACTAGCCAGGAGAGATTGCTTGCGGACCAGAGTGAGAGGCAAGAGGTGTCAACACCACAGAAGGAGAGAAATTTGTCAAGCTTGTTCAACCGATCGCCTACAGTTGAGGGTGAGAAGAAGCAGCCAAATAAGCTGAAGAAGAAAATGCCTGTCACTAGCAACAACCCAAGTGCGCAAAGCTCAACAAACTCCCTCCACGCGCCACAACACCAACTAACTAATACCTCCTCGCCAGCCATCCACCCATCGCAAGGGCTTGAAGATGTAACGGAACGACCAGTATTAGAGACGGTTCCATCCCAAGATCCAGCTCCGGTGAGCAACGATGCCACTCCACCTGCAACACAAACACCACGCCCCGAGAATCCACCAATACCCCTTCAATTCAAGAGACCCGAGGAGCATTCCCATGTGTCCGACAAAACTTTGAAGCCTACTTCACCACCATCGTCTCTACACTCACACTCATCATTCAACGACCAATCCGACGCCGACCATGGTGATGAGTCTGTAGGTGCTACGGAGCAACGAGAAAAGCTTTCGAGATGGAAGAGACTATCAAGGCATCGCGAGTCATCACAGAATTATGGCCATCACACACTGAGTCCCAGAAAGGGGCTTGGTTCGGATGCAGGTGCAGGGGCAAGTACGAGCTCAGTCGGTAGCGCGTCTCGACCACCACGAAAGAGCTTCACAGGCGATTCTGTACCAGTTGGTTCTGAGTCTACCTTGGTCGGCACACACTCTCAACCAAGTAACGAAGGATCCGCTTTCGGAGCTGGAAGTGAGGAGAAGAAGGGACCGCTAGGTTGGATCAAGAGCAAGATGCGCGAGAAGCGGGAAGAGAGCAAGGAAAAAGAAGCCGAGAAGGAGAGAAATAAGAGCCCACCAGCTTCTACCGATCGATTACACTCCATTCTTCCCGGACGAGGAAAGAGCATGGACATCAAGCGTGATGAATTCCCGGAGAAGACTGCTCAAGAGCCGAACCTACCGCAGCCACACCAACAATCGCCTCCTCAGCACCCACAGCAGATTCAACAACAGCCTGTGCAAAACACACAACCTCATCCACAATCTCACCCACAACAATTACAAGAACCACAACACCCGCAGGAACCTCAACGGTGACCCCCGAGATGAGATTCGAAATAAATAAGAACGAATGGGTTGTGTGTGTTGATAATGGGTGTGGGTAGTAAAAGCTTTTGATTTATTGGTCTTGTTTTTGTGGGAGTCTGGCGAATCGATAATAATCGTATGGAGTAGGGCAAGGAGCGATGCGGAAACAAAATGTTTGTGTTGATCGATCTGGTTTGGTTCTTAGGATTGCGGGGGTTCTTGATTCTCTCTTTTTGTTTGATTTTGACTTTTTTTTTCTTCGAAAGATCGGATACCCTGGGAAAGTGTTTTTCTTCTATTTTTTCTTTTCGTTTTTAGTTTGTGAGGAGGTAGGGGTGAGGTGAGGGTGGTTTAGGGAGAGGGGATGTGAGGCGGAAGGGGGTTGAGGGGGGTGAGGAGGTTAATTAGATAGATGGTTCTCTTTTTCTCGAGATTTCTCTCTCTGCTTGTGGTTGTGGATAGTACCGGGCTTCTTCTTTTCGACAGGAAGGCCGGGGAGGCGTGGGAGGATTTGTATGAGTCGTGATGGGAATGGATAAGAGGGTTGGGGATGATAAGGGGAAGGGGAAATGAAAAGCGGAGAGATGAGATGACATGTGGTGAGAGATGGGAGAACCATTCGTTTGAGTATAGTACAGTACTGGAATATTAAGGACCCTTTGGTTTCGGAGTAATTTACGTTGATGAGCGTCTTGCTTTGTTTTTGTCCTTGTGAACTGAAACATTTGCAGTCATGACGAAAACAGGAGGGCCTTGCTATTTGATTCGTAGGTCACTTGTGAATAGAGGGGGGTATAGAATTCGTGACTAACTTAGAGTAGAACCTCTCTGCTCTGTTTCCCTGATTATTTAACTAAAACTCGGAAAATAACTTTGATTATCCTAAATAACTAGAACAATGATGTTTTAATTTCTATCTTTATTCTCCTAGAAGTGTTGGGACAATTGAAGAAGGGAAGGTGTGAATTCTTGCAGCCCCTGGTGGTGGGAAGGTAAGATTTACAGGGGACCTTGGTAGGTAACCTACGGATTGCTTGAAAATAACAACCACCAGAACCTTGGCTATTTGTAGGTAACCTACTAATTACCGCAATCTTTCAGAACCTTGAATGAATTGAACCAATTCCTAGGTCAACGGTGGATAGCTGTGCTTTTCTTCGTTGAGCTATTTCTTGGTTACCTGGTAATAAGTCGTTGCATACTTTATTTACTAATTGCGGACTTAATTAAGTAGTAAGTTGAGCTTTTAAATTATATTATTCGAGAGTATTTAGAGCAATTATATATATTGATTGAAGTGGCGAATGTTTTAGAAGTATAGAGTCTTCGATCTTTATTTGAAAAATGTTTATTTAATATAATTAATTTTCATTTTCTAAATAATTGGAGTACTTTGATATTAGTTAAAACTATATAAAATTAGTATATATTTAGATAGAATTAGTTGATTCTATAGTTGTTAAATAAAGTATACTAGTTCTAAATTTATATATATATATTCTAAATTTTCAGAAGTATTATAGAATACAGAAGAAGACCTTCTCTTGAGGCTTTTGAGAATGGTGCTCGAGTACTCGTTTTCTTGAACCTAAAGAGAAAAGAAAGAAGAGAGTATTTGGTGATATAAAGAGACTAGAAGGCCTGTTAGATCCAAATCAGCAAGTACCATAGAACAAACTCACATTCATTGCCCATAGTGTTGAGATTGCCTTCCTCTAGATTTTCCCCGCGCGCAGAGAGAGAGAGAGAGAGAGAGAGAGAGATTTGTTGCTCTTCTTTTTTCCTTCGGCTCATGTCTCTCATACGGTATAGCATGGTTCTTGAGAGGGTTTTGGATGGAAGAGAGATTTTCGGTAGTGAGTGGGGTTTCGACAGTAGTACGGTGTTGGAAAGCTGTGAGCGGACTTTGGTTTGCTCGAGAGTGAGAGAGAGGAAAGTCTTTTGTGTTCGAGGTCTTGCTACTGCTCCGGGCTGGGTTCCTTGTAAATTCTTAGAATAGAATGATGGCCGCAATGTATTCTTCTGATACGCAATACGGTGTACGTTGAAGAAATCATGGTGTTTCAAGGGAAGGGGTAATATATAGGGGAGATTTCCTCGTGTCTAATAACAATTATGCTAATACGTCGTATACTCGTCTAAAAGAAGTTCGAACTTTGGCCTAATTTAGTTTGCTATTCGTGAGTCATATTTTAATATAAATATAAGTGTTAAGAGCAGATTTGAACAGGCAGGCACATAGAGTAAACCCTTTTTTGAGAAAGTAGAACGAATGGTCACTGCATTTTAAGTAGGTCCGATATTGGAGTATTACTATTCTTGCTGATAATCGTTAGCTTATACATGGCGGTAGAGATGTATACAGACCGGTAATGGGGCAGTCGTTAGAGCAGTCTTTTTTAACTATAAGCAACGTTTGAACACCTGGGGAAACGGTTGGTCTCTGAGATAACGCGACAGCTATTTTTTTTACTCCTCCCCCAGTCCCTTTCTGTTGGAATTCGTGAACATAATAATTTATTTCAACAGTAACGGAATTTCTGCTACTGGCTAAATATCCAGACAGTACACATTCAGATGACAAATACCTACTACTCCATCTGGAGATTCACTCTCAACCTTCAAAAATAGCGTCCCTGTTATCGACCTCATCAATGCTCTCCTCCTTGTTATCGGCCTCAAGTCCAGATTCTTTGAGTCTCCAATATTCTGCAAAGGCTTCTCGATTTCGTCTTGAGCGCACCGCCTGTTATCGAGCTTCATTCTTAGCTGCTCCTTCTTGGTCGATTTGTTGGTTGAGGTGTCGTATCGGATGAGATATTATCGATGATATCTAATGAGATAGATTGCGATATATCCTACCGTATTGGCGCCCGAAACGGAGTTTATATAGAGTATGGCAAATCTTAAGAATTTAAATAAAACAGAGTGAACGGGACTAAGTACATCAGAGAGAAGAGAATGTCGGCAAGCTTTAAAATATGCCAGTGAAGACATCACATAAGAGGGCCAAGTTCCAGCAAACGGGCCCAAGCCTGGTCCGTCGGCGATTGCTGAAAATTCCTTTGCTGCAGCGACTATTCCACCTGGCTTTGTAAGAGTCTACATATACAGATTCACTTCGACTGCAAAACCAATTTCGGCGGTAGTCAACACCCAACATTCAGAAAACACATAGCAGAAAGTAGGAGATCAAAAGAGTATCGCGTGGCGATCTATCCAAGTAAAGTCAAATAATCCTCAGTCAACTGCCCGGCTAATCCGAACTTGTTACTATTTCTAGAAATGTTCATATCTCTTTGTGCTGGTCCCTGATTCCCATCGGAAAATAAAGGAAACGGCACAGTGAGGTTTATAGCATCATGTTCTCAAGGTATAGTACGGAGTTTACCAAGCTCGTTTTGATTCGTTGGTGTATTGAATGACTTGAGACCAGGTGCTTGTGCGTAGAAGAGATAGTCCTCATTTACTTTTCGCGCTTAAACACGAATTTGAACTTTACACTACTCCGAAAGCGTGAAGGTTAAATAGTACCTATTACATCTAGCTCTGTGTCCGTCATTCACAAGATGCCGCGTTTCGATCAACAATGTCCCGTTGGACGCGCTTCTGAGGTGGAGGAGTAACTATCGGTACTATTAATACACGTTTCAACCTTCTGATTTCTTTCTGTATCGATCGTTCGCTGTACCCATGACCAGAAGAATTTTCATGGAATATCATTCTCCTAGAAGCTTTCGGACAATTGAATTATTTATAGGGTACCAAAACTCCAAACCAAGTAAGAATCTCGATTGGCCCCCTCCATCTGTTACCCTAGAAACGTACACAATTTCAACTATTGTGCGAAAGCATCTAGGAAAATTAGAAATCAGGTTTCTTGATTCTTCCAGACCTCGTCGGACAATATAAACATTGTCCTGGACCCTTTCGCACAATATTTACGAAAGGAGGAAAGCCCGTCTCTTACCAAAACTGCAAGCCAAGTATGATCAAGTCACAAAAGCCCAAAGCAAAGAAAAAAGACATGTGCATTTTAATATCTCCAAACGCTAGACTACTCTTTTGCCATACTCCCCTCCCTCATTTCAATACGCAGCGAAGAATCCCGAAACGCCACCATTAAAATGCCTCTTCATATTACATTTTCCCCTCCCCTCTTCCGCTGTCCTCCTCCCTCTCCCTATCACTTCGCATTTATCCATCTCTCAACCCAATGGCCCTTTATACCTCCCCTACCCTCTTCGTCTCTCAATCCAACACACAACTCAAGCACAATTTAAGCACCAACTAAGCCTCCTCCCCACCCCCAACCACATCCCTAATCCCCCCCAACTCCCCCACAACCATCTCTTCCAGCAGGCTCCCCCCAGCCCCTCCCCTACCCAAAGAAGTAACTTCAACCTTCCTCTGCGCCAACTCCTCATCCCGCCGTCCCATAGGAACAATGCGTTCCCTAAGCACACTCCTCGCACCAAGCCACCAATCCGCATTCCCCGCCACCCCCTCACTATCCCACTTCACTTGTGGAATATCCACACTCCCCAAACTCTGCTGTCGAAAGCCCTCAAGTATAAAGTTGATAAGACTCAGAGAATGCGCTTCCGAGCATTGCGCAAGACAAATGTATTTCGTGCTAGTTCTCGAGGAAGTACGTGAAGATTCCGGCGCTTCTAACGCTTGAGAACATTGTGTGAGGAGGGGTTGGAATTGATTCAAGAAAAGTGCAACTTCCGCAGCGATAGAGATTTGCACCGAATCGAGTAAATTAAGGAGGAAAGGAAGGATACCACGGGTCCAGATTGAGTAACATCTCTGTAACCCGGGTCCGTCAGCGAAAGGCGAGACCTTACCACTTCGGAGGTAGCTTGAGATATTCGCCGAAGCGATTTGCCCCAGAATACCGCCGATGGCGAGTTGTTCAGCCATCAGAGGGAGGGTGGAGAGTTCGAGGAGAAAGAGCATGCTTAGTTCGCCGTAGATGGGGTCACCATCAATAGCGATGCTGTCAGACCACGAGAATAGAGTTGTTGCCACACGAGCGGTGCCGTTATCGCGGAATATCGAGACAATTTTGGATTGCGAGAAATCGACACCAGGTATTCGGAGACATGATTGAAGGATTCCGGTTATGAGAGCAATATCTTCTGGTAGGGGTTCGCTGTCTTCGTCGTGGATTGCGGTGGCGAATTCGCGGAGGCCGATTGCGACGACGTATTTGATGATGTTGAGGACGACTGAGACGACTGGTGTTGCTTCTTTCATACGTACGGAGACGCTCACGTCTTCGCTGATATCTTGATCGGGACCGACTGTATGTGCCCGAGCGGCGATAAATAGAAGCTTCAGAAGGGATCTATAATATGGGGCATCTTCTTTCCGAAGTGATCTTTCAAAGGTCCCTCTGAAATTCAGGATCGTCTCCCAAGTTTTGGTAAGAAGATCTTTGATTTGTAGAAGTTTGCACTTGGCTTCGATCAAGCGCTGCGTAAGTATGAGTGCAAAGTCTGCTCGTTGGTAGCACAGCCTGGTAAAGATTTCTTCCGAAAGATGGCTGTCGGAGTTTGCGCTGAGGGAGTCGAGGGAAACTTTGATGAAAGCTTTTTGCAACTCCACGTCTGACGCAAGATTACTTGTCAGTTCGAGAGCAAGGACTTTCCACCCATGAAACAGAGCCTCTTCAAGTTAGTACGAATTTTTTTTTTGATGATGATGCATGCATAACTTACGATTTGCGCGTCAACGAGAGACAAGTTGACATTGGCCAGCTCAAACTCTACTCGAAGGCCGTCGTTTTTGGTTCTATTCCACCCTGGATGGAACTGTAGCATCTTTTCTGCTAGTGACAAATCATAGAAATAATCCTTCCTAAGTTGGCGTTCTTCCAAGGTGGTTCTCTTGAGGTCTTGAATAGAGCAATTGGGGTGTCGGGTCGCAAAGTTTTGTGCCAATTGCCTGTGTAGAGATGAGTTGAGTGAGGGAACCGCTGTACCAAATCGTATGTAATAGGACAGGTTCGCGATAAGGCTGGTAATAGAGGTAGGAGATCTGGTCTGGCGCGAATGAAAGAGATGCATGGCTAAAATTTCCGCAACGTAAGCAGCAATTCTCGATTGGTAGAATGCATCAATCGACTGTTCCAAGTTGGGATTTATTGGTATTGGCTTCAATGTGCCAACATAGTCGGAAATAGTAGTAATAAATCCGCCATGGTTGGATGAGCCATAAACCGTCCAAGGCCAGAAGTTTTGTGACAGAGATACAAATTCCAGCATTGCTAATGCTTCGACCTGGGGTAGGGTCTCAATTTTCATGAGTTTCTCAAGGGCCGTAGTAAGCAAGGGCTTATCTAAAGCAGAGGGTATCTTCCCCGCTTGGTCTTTGGCGACGGACTCTCTGGGGGTCTTGCCAGTGAGGAGGTAATTGGCAAACCATTGTTGCTTGTTGCTGACAACCATAGAAAGGAAATGCCATATCGATACGGTATTTTCATTTCTGACCAAAGGCTTGTCCAGATCTGAGAGAATGTGAAGGAAATTTTTGGCAGTGTGAGGTCCTAAATGGCCCAGCAAAGAGGGTGGCTCTGATACATTGTTTGCAGTAACAACCAATGCCTCAAATAGAGACAATACATGTCTCTTATATAGATCGCTCACGGCATAGAGCCTTGCAATTAAAGGTGCCACTTTGAAAATCTGGTGCTCAAGCTCGGTAGGGGGTTTTTGAACCGAGTTACTCACCCGAAGTAAAGTTGTAGAAAATGTCAATACTGCTGTAGTTTGTGATGTCCATAACTTCAACTCGTTGGCAAAGTTTGTCAGGTCGGGGGTTCCAAGGCCATCCAAGAAGGATACCAGTATTGGTTGAAATCTAAGTGAACTCGAAGAAGTTGCCAAAAAGCTCTCCACAATTTGCGACGCAGATGCTATCAAAACGCCGGTAATCTTTGATGCAAGCTCTTTGGCGCTTTTGGAATGCGAATTCTTTTTTGAACTCAATTTGGAAGCGAGTTCGACTGCATGCTGTTCTTTCTTTTCTTCTCCTTTCTCTTCTTCCTTCTTCGATGCACCTTCGATGCCATAAACATAGCGTAAAGTTTTATCGAAGGTGGCTGCAACGGCTTTAGACAAGCACCGCCGATCATTTTGTGTGATGAATTTCCAACCAAAAGAGCTCTCAAGCACATCGATTAGGTATCTGGTGAAGAACAGGAGAACTTTGGATAATATGTGGTCGGGTATACCAGTTCCCACGTCTTCTTGACTTTGGAATCGACCTGCAGCTTGCGGACCGCTTCGTCTTCTAATAGCATTGGACGCGATATCGTCAACCAAAGCCTCATACAGGCGTGTGCATGATAGAAGAAATTCATATCTGCCTGACACCAGTTCAACCCCCTCAACAATCGTTGACAAGCGCCCACCACCACGGCTGACCCCCAGTAGCCCACTTTGTGCCAACAGTGGCCAAACCCGACCGGGGGACAGTGGGATCAACGAGTGTATGAAATGAACACAGCTGACGAGTATCCCTAGTGGCACCTCGGAACCAGAAACAGTGGATTGTCTTTGCAGCTCTTCTTCAAATATGTCGAATACCACAGTGATGATATCGTGATTTCGACTCAGCCCTGAGCTTGCCGTTTCCAGAATATTTTGTGCATCTTCCTTCGCATCAGGATTCGAGACGCTCGACTTCGTAGTATTGTGAAGTATAGTCGCCAGTATATCAATGATTGCGACAACCGAGTCTCCGTCCACAGGCATCCCGGTCGTAGCGTCCACCAAGTCGCTTGCTGTCAAGAAGGTTTCCAGCAGTTTTCCAAAATATTTCAGTCCTGAGTACTTATGATACCAGAACACCACTCTTGGCCCAGAGTCAGAAATAACACGCCCATAGATTCCTTCCTTGATACAAAAATCAGGGTCCGCTAAAGTCAGAGCCATCGAATTTGATTGCACTCTTTGGTGATACGTTTTGGATCGACCTTGGAATAAATGAACAGGCGCTTTGAGAAGAACTGTGTTACTATTGTCCTCCTCTAGGGCTGTTTCGTAATCGATAAAATTCTCCGGCAAGCAGTATGTAAAGAAGGGAATCTCATGCAACCACTCGACAGCAGACTTGTAATTTTCTCCATAATAAGTTGGTTCGCAGGAAGCAACAGCATGAATTAAGCGTAAGAATGGTAAAGGTTCGCATGGATATCTTGACAGGGCAGTTTGGAAAAATGTTATCAAAACATCATTGGTTATGAAGGTCGTTATTGGATCGAAAGCTGCTATGCTTTGTTTTGAATCCACACCATCCCAGTAATTCTGCCCCCCAAGGAGCGCAGAAAGGAGAGCTTCAATGACTTCAGGTATGTAACCAAGACCACTGTTACTGCTTCCAATGAGATCCAGGATGAGTATTCGCATGATTCCGCCAACTTCCGTGGAGAAAAATGCGTCAGAGGTATTTCCAAGGCGAAGCGAAAGCCCAGAAAGAGTTTCGAGGACTCGGGTCTCGTTGACAGATCTGCGAGCTAAATAGTCGAGTGCATCGTCGCCTTCAATACTATTTTTGACGATTTGGGTCAAGTCTGTGTAAGGATTAGGAGTTGCAGAGACATCTCCGTCCCCTTGGTCGGGATCCTCGTTGCTGATTACTTTCAGGATAGACACCCACGCCAGGATTGGAGGGCCTGCGGTCGTAAAACCCATATCTGCAGCATCCATCATGATTTGGTGGATTTCCGATAATGTGGCGGTGTTGAGAATGTAGGGGCCACTCGGGTCGCCATTTGCAATTATAACTTCATTTTGGTTAGGGTCATTGAGATACTGCAAAGTACTTCCAACACTCAGAACCGCTAGAGAAATCACCATGGTAAGACTTTGCAGAGGTAGGACCAATGTCTGCAGAGAAGGTTCTTCCTATGGATAGTCAGCAGTTTATTCATAAAATTATAATTTGAAGTTTTTTCAATAATAAAACTTGGAAAATGGTGCAGATTGGATTGATCTTCTGTACATACCGTAGAGAATGCGTTGAAGAATTCACAAGATTGCAAAAGTCGAAACCAGCCAAGAGTGAGTTGTGAAGTTGGAAAGTTAGCATCTAAGAACACCATCTGCAAGAGAATTTCCATCGTGTGTGTTGCTTCCGTGAGTTGTGTCCTAACCCAGTCGGCCTCAATTTCTGGTCGGGTTCCATCATACCATCCGCTGCCACTACCAATATTCTGGACATTTCTTTCGATGGCTATCAAACATTGCAAGAAGAAGGCTTCGGTTTGGCCGATAGCAGCAAGTATGCCTCTTCCGCTTGCTTCCAGCCATGTGTCAGCTACTACCGTCTGTTTTCCCTTTCTATTCTGCCCCTCATTTTGAGCATTTTTCTTGTAAACTGCAAATATCAGGCGTTCCGGACATTTGAGAAAATATCTTCTCTCCGAGAGGTATAGTGCAAGTATGCGCTTTCGTCGGTTGTCCTCCGTCTCGAACTGCGCCTGGGCTTCCACCGGGTCGACTCCTCGAGATAGCAATGTTGCCGTAACTGGACTCGAAAGTTTGCTATCACCTGCGGCTTCTCGTATGCTTGCAAGTTCCTCTTCCGAAAAATCCCCTAGAAGCTTTGCTGAAACCCGCGCCTGGCATTCTTGCACCACAATCCTTAACGCTGATACTTCATCGAATCCACCCACATTGCTTAGCCATACCGCATCCGCCTTGACCTGGGCTATGTCAAATCGCGCGTCTGAGGAGGGTGTAACGTTGATCGCAGAGGTTTTCGTCTCGAAGAGTGATTTGGTTTGGGGAGTTGGCTTGGAATCATCGAAGGGTCGTGATAATAGCCCGCGGATGGTCGCATCTGAGAGAAATCGCTCGACAATGGGTTGTTCGTCTATTGAGCCCTCGATGGCTTCTTGGATGACAGAAAAAACAGTTTTCCATGAGCTATATTTCAGTTAGCAGGGTCCGAATGTTTACAAAAGTAAGAATTGAAGCTCATAAAGGAAGAAGCGCACATCAAGATCTCGTCCCCGTTCAGACATTTGTTTAGGGAGGGGAAATAGCTGGATTCTGCTGGCGAAGCCATTTCTCCCAAGTTCGGCAAGCCAAACAGCGTTGCTATGGCGCGGCTCGGTGCATATGAAGAGCTCTGCGAGGGCTTCTTGGAGTTCTGTTGCACTTTTTGTTGCTGGAAGACGCGCGAGCGCGATGAATCGGTACCGGCGGTATGTTTCTCCAGAATACCCCTGTCACCTCAGCCTTTCTTTCAGCCTTCTGTGATAGCTGTACGGGTACGGCAGCCCACATTTATTTATTCCATCTGACCATCAACTCCCCTCAACCTGCTTTCACCAACTCTCAAAACACAGCACCGGTGCAATGCCTTCTCTCGACCTCATCGATCATTCTCCCCAGCAGCCAGAGGCTGCTCCCCCTCTGCCAAATGCCTCGAATGTTATAATCATTGACAATTTTGACTCATTTACTTGGAATATCTACCAGTACTTTGTCCTCGAAGGGGCCACCGTCCATGTCTTCCGGAACGATGAGATCAGCATTGAAGAGCTTGTTGCGAAGAAACCAACCCAATTGGTCATCAGTCCAGGTCCAGGACACCCCAAGACTGATTCAGGAATCAGCAGAGATGCCATTAAACATTTCGCTGGCAAGATTCCTGTCCTGGGAGTCTGTATGGGCCAGTGAGTCACTCAAGCTATCAATCGCCATGAGCCGCATGCTGACTTGGGAAAAGACAATGTATGATTGACCTATATGGGGGTGAGGTGAAATATGCCGGAGAGATCCTCCATGGAAAGACATCACCTATCCGCCATGACTCAAAAGGTGTATACACCAATATCCCACAAGACGTACCTGTCACCCGTTATCACTCTCTTGCGGGCACATATCCAACCCTTCCGGAATGCTTGGAAGTTTCCTCGTGGATTGCACAAGGGCCGGATGGCGGAAAGGGTGTGATTATGGGTGTGCGACACAAGGAATTCGTTCTAGAGGGCGTCCAATTCCACCCAGAAAGTATTCTTACCGCCGAAGGCCGGCTCATGCTGAAGAATTTCCTTCAAATGCAAGGGGGCACCTGGAAAGAAAATGAGAAGTTCAAATCAGGCGTTGATAGCAACAAGCCAATTGCTTCGGGGAGCAAGAAGGAAAACATTCTAGAGAGGATATTTGCCCACCGGAAGGCCGCGGTCGCTGCCCAGAAAGAGATCCCCTCTCAGCGCCCCAGTGATCTTCAAGCATCTTACGAACTTGACATTGCACCACCCCTGATCTCCTTCGTTAATCGATTGAGAAAAACCCCCTTCCCACTATCTCTCATGGCCGAGATCAAACGAGCGTCTCCTTCAAAAGGAATAATCTCCTTGTCCACCTGCGCGCCTGCCCAGGCCAGGACTTATGCTTTGGCGGGGGCCAGTGTGATATCTGTCTTGACAGAGCCCGAGTGGTTCAAAGGAAGCATCGATGATCTACGAGCTGTGCGACAGGCTTTGGAAGGAATGCCAAATCGGCCAGCCATTCTCCGGAAAGAGTTTGTTTTTGAGGAGTATCAAATCCTTGAGGCTCGACTGGCTGGAGCTGACACTGTATTACTGATAGTGAAGATGCTGGATGAAGCGACATTAACTCGACTATATCTCTACTCCCAATCTCTAGGTATGGAACCGTTGGTCGAGGTCAACAATGCCGAAGAGATGACAATTGCCGTGAAGCTTGGCTCAAAGGTTATTGGTGTCAACAATCGCAACTTGACCAACTTTGAGGTTGACCTTGACACTACAAGCCGACTTCTCGACCAAGTTCCAAAGGAAACAATTGTTTGCGCGCTTAGCGGAATTTCTGGACCACAAGACGTTGAGGCGTACAAAAGCAATGGTGTCGGGGCAGTCCTCGTTGGGGAAGCTCTCATGCGAGCAAAGGACACATCAAATTTCATCCGAGAGCTTCTTGGGGGATCACATTCAGTTTCGAAATCAGCTCCTGGTAGTCTTCTTGTCAAGATTTGTGGCACCCGGAAAGCTGAAGCTGCGGAAGCGGCGATCAAAGCAGGCGCAGATCTTATCGGCATGATATTGGTCCCAGGCAGAGGTAGACACGTACCCTACAAAGACGCCATTGCAATTTCAAAGGTAGTGCATCAATCCTCGGTTACTACCGGGACCGTAGCAAGCGACAGGGTTGGGAGCCAAGCAACTGATTTTTTTGCAAATGCTGCCTCAAATGTCTCCAGTCATCGCGCCTTGCTCGTCGGAGTTTTCCAAAACCAACCCCTCGAAGAGATTTTGGAATTACAGAAATCCTACGAACTCGATATCGTTCAATTACATGGGGATGAGCCACTAGAATGGGCAAATATCATTCCAGTACCTGTAATTCGAAGTTTCAAACCAAATCAACCATGTCTTGGACGTCGTGGGTATCATACTGTTCCTCTACTTGACTCTGCATCTGGTGGATCGGGGAAGAAACTTGATATGAGCGAGGTTCGAGATGCTTTGTCTAAGGACCAGCAACTTCGCGTTTTACTTGCTGGGGGACTTAATCCGGAGAATGTGGCGGATGCTGTAAGGGCGGCGGGAGATGTTGGGGAGAGGATTGTGGGGGTTGATGTTAGTTCTGGGGTTGAGGTTGATGGGGTGCAGAGTGTTGAGAAGATACAAGCTTTTGTGAAAGCTGCGAAGTCTGTCCGATAAAACCTACACTCTCATTATACGGTTATCTACTAGTTGAATGATTGGGGTCTTGGAGCTAAGTGAAGACTTCCGTGGTTGTGAAGCGCTAGTTAATGGAATGACATGATTCATATTTTCTTATATAATATTGTTCTTAACGTACATCACAAGCGAACCCGACAGACAAGCGAACCCGACACTTTAACGTATACCCCTAATGAAAACCACGATAATTCAACCACAACGCCTACAATCAATTGAAACTACTGGGATTCTTCTTCCTCAGATACCTCTTCTATTATTCCACAAGTACACACATTATGCCCAGTCTGTCCACAGTTGCCACAGCGCCGTGCACGTGTTTCTTCCCCTGGCTTCCGACTAACAATTGCCCTTGTTTCTTGTTATCCCTCTCGTCCTGTAGGTCCTCTGCTTCTTGTTGGCTAAGTGATCCTCCTTGTCGTAGACGTGTTTTCTTAGCCCTCCGGCGCTTACTAAGTGCTTCGTTTGCCCGTCGAAGACTCTGGTTCTCGGCTTTTAATATCACTAGCTGATGTATGATTTTCAATATACTCTTTGTAAACTGGTCAACAGCCTCGTAAATATTAGTTAGAGAGCTATTCTGGTAGTAGGTAATTCGATTTTTGATCAATATAGTCTATAATATGGCTTTAGTTGGGTTATTTGGCGTCTGGGAAACCCAAGGTTGAGCGGTACCTAGGCAGGAGTTTGTAAGCATGGGCGTCTTTAACTTAAGATTAAGCGTAGATATTACACTCTTAGGGTTGAATAGAAGAAGTCTAGCTCCCCGGAACCCTCCTTGAATGTTACTTTTAGTTATTGTAATATTAAATATAGTGTGGAAGGTAGGAAAGAAGTCGTCCTTAGTAATATAGGAAATATTAGCCCGTATTATATCTTTAATTTGCCGACTATATGCCTGTTTTAGAGGGCTAAAACACTCAACGTTAAGTAGCTAGAGTACGTGGGAAGAATAAGCGGGTATACAAAGAGTAATGATGTTATGTTCCTTATAGTACTCCTTAAACTCGTTCGAGTAGTAGTGTCAGGGCTTGTAGCAAGTGCTGATGAATTAAACTACAGAGGCTGTCTATATACAAGAAGATTCGATTGTCCTTTCTAAGCTAGAGTCCTTGCCAACTTATATACTCAGTTAGCTTTTTCTAGAGGGTTCTGCTAAGGGTACTCTCGAAGGTTCTATTACGTCTATACGTTGCTAAGCGAGGTTACGTGAATACGTTGCTAGAGTACTCCGAGACTTATTCCACAGGTGTAACCCTTGACATTACCCCCCTTCCTGCTCTTGAAGGTAGGTGTCTAGGGCTACTATGTCCTCTAACTTAGTAGTAGGTTCCTATGTTAGGTTTACGTATCCTGTCTATTTAACCTTATACTCGAGTTGAGTACGAGAGCCTTTCCTTAAGAGCTTCTTTTACTGTTGACCTAGTATTCTTTTAACTTACTATTCTATAGTATTATCTACTAATATTATAGGTAGTTGATTATTATCTATAATTTAACTAGGCAGCGGGTCTGTAGCTGCTGGCCTTAATAAGTCTATATTAAAGATATTATAGATACTAGGCAGGGTGTCTAGCCTATATATAGACGGGCTAATAACCTCGATAACTATGAACTTAGTAGATTAAGCGTCTAGTTTCTTACTAGCCCTGTCTGTTCGTATATTCTATAAGCTTAAGTAAACCTTGTCTCTAACCTTATATATAGGAGCGGTATTCTATGAACGATTTGCTTGAGTCTCCTGGTCTTGTTATACCCTTGCTATTGATGATTGTGCCTATTCTATAATAGCTTTAATCTTTGCTACTATTACTTCGCTCTTTTGAATTAGTGTTTTTGTATTTACAGGTGCTACTACGTCTGTTAAGGGGTCGATAGTCTATAACAGATAGCTGTAGCTGAGTTAGAAGGGGCTTATACTCGTTGATGTTGAATCCTGTCTATTAAAAGCTAGTTGTACTATTGGTAGCTAGTCGGCCTAGTCGTCCTAAGCTATATTAATCCACTGCTATAGAAGCGTCTCGACTTTAGTATTTGCCTGTTCCGTTAACCTATTAGTTTATAGATAGAAGGTTATAGAGATTCGTTGTTTAATCTGTAAGAAGTTATAAAGCGTCTTCTATACTTGTCTAATGAATTACAGGCCCCTATTAGACACTATTACTCTTAGTAGTCTATGTAAGCTATAGTGTATAGTAATAAATAAGCGAGTAAATTCCTCTAATGATATAGTTAAGTTATAGGCTATAAGGAGTACCCCTTTACCTAAACGGTTTGTAAATACTACTATTATATTAGAGCCTTTACTTATAGGTAGTAGTCTAATAAAGTCGACAGAGATCTCTTACTATTACTGCTTAGGAATTGGTAATAGACGAAGCAGGCCTTGTTTACGATCCCTCTAGACCTTAGTACGTCTATAAACTCTATAGTTATAGATAAACTGCTTAACTATAGTTTATAGGTTTAGCTAGAAGAACTCTCTTAAGACTATTACAATTGTCCTATTCTTACTAGGATAGCTTATAAGTGTAGAATTATAGAGTTCTTATATAATTACGGTCTATAGTAGCTTATAGTTAGGGACCTATAGTCTACTCTTAAACTGTAAATCACTGTTCTTATTAACTAAGTAGTTAGAGATAGAGACTTTAACTAGAGAAGCGAGGTTTACTAGAAACACTCTATCTTCTTAGTAGATAGTATCTATAAGACGTCTAAAGTCCTTATCCTATACCTTTCCCTCTTCTTAGAGGTTCTGTAGTTAGTCTATAAACGCTTACTACGTTGCTACGTTGCTTACTTAATTCCTTCTATTTACTAATACTAGTACTAGCTATATAGTATTTCCTTAAATCATTCTGTTTAGAATTAGTTATACTATCTTATAATTAAGGTATTTATCTCCCTTCTCTAGGAGGTTCTAGTCCCTCCTTATTAGTATATCTAGTAGTCCTCTCTCTTTGCCTAAGTGGTATTAGATAATTAGGTTAAACTTGTTAAGTATTAACTACTATCGTATTTGTCTTTTAGATAGTTTATAGACTATTATAAAGTACTTAAGATTCTTATAATCCGTAAGTATTATAAACTACCTAATACTTTTTAACTCTGCTTCTTATTCTTTAAGATAACGAATAATAGCTAATAACTCCTTATTATATATTAGGTAATTATATTTAGTAGGTGTGTGTTTCTTTAAGAAGAAGGCTATAGGCTATAAGACGCTATTCTTTACTTAAGAGAGTACGCCTCCTAAGTAATATTCGGAGGAGTCTGTTTCTAGGACTGTCTTATAATCTAGGTTAAACTAAGCTAGTACTAAGGCCTTTATAAAGGCCTACTTTAACTGTTCGAAGGCTCTATTCGCTTCGTCTGTCTATTAGAAGGATATATCCTTTTTAACGAGTTTGTAAAGAGGAGCTATAATCTGTGAAAAGTCTTTAATAAACTATTAATAGAAATTTACAAATCCTAGGAAGCTAAGGACGCCTTTTGCCTTTATTAGTGCTTTCTAATCTATAATAGCTTATATTTTAGCTAGGTCTATTTATAAACCTTTCCCTACTTCTATAATAAACCTAAGGTACTTTATAGACTATACTTTAAATTCGTACTTGTTAATATTAAGCTATAGCCTAGTATCTTAAAGCCTTTATATTACTTTATAGACATGCTTATAGTACTAGTTATAGGTACTGTCTATAAAGACTAAGACATCGTCGATATATACTAAGATAAAGTCGTCTAAGAACTCTTAAAGTATATAATTAATATACTACTAGAAAGTGCTAGGAGCATTTATAAGTCTAAAAGAGGTAATAAGCTATTTAAAAAGCCTAAAGCGTGTCTAGAAAGCTGTTTTCTACTCGTCTCCCTCCTTAATTCGTATCTTATAAAACGTAGTAATAATATCTATTTTTATAAACTACTTTGCTTTTCTAATCTAGTTAAGTGTTTCTTAGATTAAGGGTAATAGATAGCAGTCCTTATAGGTTAACTTATTTAGTGCCTAGTAGTTATAATAGAACTATAGGCCCCCTCCTAGCTTCTGTATAAAGAGTACTAGCGTAGCTGCTAGAGAGTTACTTACTTGAATAAATTCCTTATCTAGTAGCTCTGTTAGGGTTTTATAGAGCACTAACAGCTTGTTCTATAATATATTATAGAGTGGCCCCTATAGGACTGTCTCCTTAGATCCGCTGTCTGTCTATAAAAGCTTAATACTATGATTAATTCCTTATTAGTATACTAGTAACTTATTTGTTTCTTTTCTATTAAAAGCTAGGTAGAATTCTAGACTAATCTAGCTAGGCAGCTTTATCTACGGGTCTATATACTTCTTCTCTACTAACGCTTTACTAATATCTACGAGGCTAGCTAAGAAAACTTATAGCTTACGTTTACGATCTATAAGAAAGTAGAAGACGGCTACGCTTACTTGCTTATAGGAGTAAGACTTTTCTAGCTTATTATAAACTTCTAACCTAGAGTCTTAGAAGAGTAAGTATCTCTTAGTAGTATTAAGTAAAGCTTGTTCTCTTCTTAACTAAGATTTTCTTAGAATTATTTTATAGCCCTCGATCTTAGAGACTATATAAGTATAAACCCGTTTTTGTTAGTAGCCTCTAATATCTATGCTAAAAGATACTACTTAGGATATAGTATCCTCTAATACTCCTTCTACTAACTGTAAATGCCTTAGTATAATTTATATATAAGAGAGCTAATAATAATAGATAAAATAGTCTAAAACAATTCTATAGACTAAATACTCTAAATCTACTAAGGCTTATAAAGTAGCTACCCTATTTACTAAAGCTGATATAAGAAGAGGTTTTTCGTCTATATATTCCTACTTAAAATATCTCTAAGTGTCTATTACTAATAACTCTCTTTATTATCCCTACCTACGCTTTCTAATAGAAGCTACTAGTTTTCTAAATCTAAGGAGATATTACCGTCTTCTTCTTCTAATTCTAGTACTACTTCCTTAACCTCTGCCTTCTGTTTATAGACCGAATCCGCTGTTATAGGTCGCCTTAGTAGTCTATATAGACATTCTTAAACAAAATAACTAGTAGCTCTGTAGCGAAGACAGCGACTAGTATAAGCATAGTTGCTTTGTTCTTCCTAGGATACCTATTTAATATACTTAGTACTAGTTATTAAGACTTTAGCAGGTGCTAGTTCTTAATCTATACCCTCTATAGATGTCTTATAGGTAACTTTCGGTCTATTAATAATATTACCGCTTATTACCTACTATATAGTATCCGTCAAGCGTTTCTAAGAGGTCTATAGTGTTTCTAGGAGAGTCTAGGCCCTAGATCTTAATATTCGAGCTTTATAAGCACTTAAGCAGTCGTCCGTTTCTTTAATAATAGAGTAGTAAGACTCGAAGTTAGGTTAAGAAGAAACTATAATTATCGCCTTAACTAACTCGTTACTAAGGATTCAGTTAAGAGACATCTTCTTTACGTCGTCTAGCTAAGATCCTCCTCTAGACTCTATAAGCAAGGCTTGCTATTCTATAAAGACCTCTAAGAATAGTCTTAAGCCTTAGTAGAAGGATTCTAGCTTTTATTATACTCTTTCCTTAGCTTACGAGTCTCTAAATACAAACTCTACTCGATCTAAGAAATCACTACTATTAACTAGCTCTAGCTTACCCTATTCTTATACCTATACTTCTATTCTACAAAGCGCCTTACCCTATAGGGATCTATTAAGTACCTAAAACTTAATATATTTAGTATATCTGTAGTAGTTAACTTCGATTTTAGCTCGTACTTATTATAACTAAGCTTCTAGCTTATCCGAGTCTCCGTAGAATTCCAGTAACGGAGGAAGAGATTTCCCAGGTTTATTATCGTTGTAGACCATCTATAAGCGAGCTTCCTCATCCTTCTTTTACTCGTTCGTAATCCGTAGACGATCGTCCTCTTAGGTAGATATTAACTGATTCTACTACTCTTAAACATACTATAGGAACCAGGCAGGTAGCTGATTCAGCATACCGCCTTCTTATGGTTCTCCCATTATCCGTGAGTTCTGTAAATGCTGTGAAATAGCCCATAAGTTCCAGTGTTGCTGTAAAGGCCCGCTGTGTTCCAGTGTTGCCAAAATGGCCTAATGTGTTCCAGTGTTGCCGTAAAGGCCCTTGAGTTCCAGTGTTGCCGTAAAGGCCCGATGTGTTCCAGTGTTGAGGAGAATCGAATCTAATGTCAGGGCTTGTAGCAAGTGCTGATGAATTAAACTACAGAGGCTGTCTATGTACAAGAAGATTCGATTGTCCTTTCTAAGCCAGAGTCCTTGCCAACTTATATACTCAGTTAGCTTTTTCTAGAGGGTTCTGCCAAGGGTACTCTCGAAGGTTCTGTTACGTCCATGCGTTGCCAAGCGAGGTCACGTGAATGCGTCGCTGGAGTACTCCGAGACTTATTCCACGGGTGTAACCCTTGACAAGTAGCTTTTATGACCGTCGAGGACTAACAGGCGAAAAACACTAATAGTTCAGGGCTTTGTGTACTTCTCGAAATGCTGAATCTAATCTATACCCTTCTTGTTTATAGTCTAACCGTTATTAGTAGTAGCGATTACCTAGTTAGGTGGAAATCCACTGTTTTGATACTAAGAGTCTAGGTGATTTTTCCCTGTAATAACCATAAATAGCGGGACGTTCTAGCCTTGAGAATTAATACCCTAAATTACTGTAACCTATTCCTGATTACTAGGCTGTATTCTTTTTGCTTTTGTATGCCCTTCTGAGCTTGTTATAACTATTGTAGTTGAGATAACGCCTATTATAAACCCGGTCTTATCAAAGTTGTAGATATCTACTTTATTAATTCTATACTTTGTAATTGTGTTCTATATAAGCTCAAACTAGCCACGAATGACTTCTGGATCTTCGCACTTAGCTCTCTGGTAGTTGTATTTACGCTAGAAGCGTGTCTAGAGCTCTAGACAGCGCTTGACAAAGTTAGAAGCCTAATGTTTACCAACGTGTAACGCGTCGTGTGTTGCGAGTAGTCGATTTGCCATATCTTTAATAATAGATAGCTGGGGAGGAAATCCTTTAGTAGCTAAGTCGAGTATATATTGAACAAGTACTAATTCCTCTAAGTCGGTTAATTTCCGTGAGTTGGCTGAAATATTGCGTTGTAGAGGAACACTAAGTTTACGGGAACTAAGCTTATGATGACTATAAGAATATATCTTTGCTGCTGCTCGAGCGCTTAACTTTGGGTCGTTTTATATAGCCTAGAGGGCTAGAATGATTTTCCTTTCGTCGTCTTCCTATGGCATGTTTTATCATAGAGATATTAAGTGTTTGGTGGAGTGGTTATGCAAACGCGTTAAAGTGTCGGGTTCGCTTGTGATGTACGTTATTCTTTTTTTTTTGATGATGGTTTTTACTTTCTTATCTCGAGCATCCATAATTCATCATTCTTCTTTTGTTGCACATCGCATTTTTAAAATTGCCCCAAATATTTACTAAAAGTTAAAAATAATTCCACTAATGTGAGAGATCAAATCATTTATTAGTGTCATAAGTGTGAAGGTGAATATCGTCTGAAAATAGTTTTGTTGCACATCGCACTTTTGAAAATGTACTGGATGTGTTGGGGTAATGAATGAAGATCAGATGAAGTTTTCATTTTTGGGATTTTGAGCGATGACGAGGATAAGTATGTTAATCTAGGGAATGAGTGAGTTTGTTTGTAGGTTACTCGCAGCTTACTCGTAACTCTTTTTAGCCCCTAATTTGATCGTTGGCTTACTCGCAGCTTACTCGGTAGTAATTTTGAGAGCTAAATTACTTTTAAAAGTCTTATTACTTTCTTCTACTAAAACTAGTCTTTTTAATCTCTTCTTTAAATCTTTTTAACTTCTTTACTACTATATTCTTATCTTTAACTTTTTCTTATTATCTTTAACTTTTTCTTATTATCTTTAATACTAACTTTATTAATCTACTTCTAGTAGCCTAAGAAGCGGCTAGGGTTAAGTACTATATAAAACGACAACTTCAACTTTTAAGTCTATAAAAAAAGATATAAAAGATTTAACTAAAAAAATAATTAGAGTATCTAACATAGCTGAAGATATCGACTGAACTAACTATCGAGAGAAGCAAAGGCAGAAACCTCAGGTAGCAAACTCTAGGAATCTAACCTAGAAAGGGCAGAAGTGTATATCTGTATTAACGGAAACCGCAAGCCGTTAACCACCATGCCAGACGAGCAAGGTTATTTGCACTGACCAACGTGCTTATTTCAATTTATAAAGATACCAAAGATTTGTAGGGTGGAATGGGGCTGGAGGAAAGTGAATATTATATCTGGCGAGTTGGACCCACAAATTGTCGCTTAGCAGGCAGCTCCTCACCCTTTCCAGACATTCACAAACTCAACTTTACTTCACTACTAGACTTCACTTTTACCTTCAAAACCATGTCGCGTCAGAGCTCGAGTCGCGTCAAGTTTTCTCCCAAACATCATCGCAAGAACCATCCCCGCAACAACATCAACATCACAACACTCTCTCTCCACCTTGCTAGAACATCACCCATCATCGCGACGCCTCGAATTTCATACAATGACCACAATCACTGATCATGAGGTGCTACGGCGCATGCACCAAAAGATCACCGGCTGGGACACTCTCAAATTTCCCGACCGCAGCGAGGAACTCTTGGAAAACATCGCGAATGGGACCGCCTACGAGATCTTTGTTGATGATATGGATGGGCTGAATAGGGACGTGAGCTGTCCCGTCATGGAAAAGGCTTGGGTTTTAACTGTCAAAGAAACACTCGATATCTTCAAACACGGATTTCCGTCCCTAGAGAGACAGCTTAAACTCTTCATCGCAGTCAGCCTAGTAAGTCATTGGCCTCTTCTCCTTTACTATCTTCTCCCTTTATAGAATCATTGGAAATCTGTTGACTAACATTACTTGTCTCTTAGATACATGGAAATGAAGTATTCAATGTCAACGAGTACTGGGCGGCGGCCGCTTCAGATTGCCCGGGCTTGGATATTACGAAGGTAAGTTTTACTATTGTTACCACATCAATTCAAAGGCTAACAGCCAATTAAACAGACGTTTATTGACTACTTCGAGATTCTACAACCTCTTAGCGCCCTCTTCAACAAGGAGATCGACCCCGAAGAAGCCGAAAAACTCGAGATTATATACCAAGAAGTGCGCTCTAAACGAAACCGCGAAGCCTTCGCAGAGTACTGGCGACTGAAAGAATCCGGAGTCGAGGCAGAAAACAAGGAGGAGATCTATGATGTAGTTGATAGTAGCGATGATGAGGGATATTATGCTGATGGGGAGGGAGGAAACAGCGATGAAGAGAGTTTGAACTCGCCATGAATTACAAACCTGGGGCTCTCTAGTAGAAGAAATATAGAATTGTAAAGGGGGTGTTGGGACTTGGAAACAAAACGGCGTCATTTTCGGCGTTGGGGTTCATGCACAAATTTGTTTTAGAGGTCCCCTCGGGGAAATGGTTTCTGTTGCAAACACCCTTGGAGAATGAAGATAGAAATGTACATAGAGAATTCAAGTTGGTTAGCCAGAGTCTTTATTCACTTTTAACAACTGGGAAAAGTGCAAGTCCACAGCTTCGTTCGCATCTCCTCACCTTTGAAACCTTACCTACTTAGGTTCGTTTCGGAGCAAGATACAACACTAGCATTGGCTTCGTCAGGAGTTCAACCTTCCAACCTTGCAACTTCTTACAGATCTCAAGTGGCATTTACTTAAGCTTCAAACTTTTCCCCAAATCCCAAATCCCAAATCCCAAATCCCAAATCCCAAACCCCCGTCGCAAAGGCACACAATCTCAACTCCGTCGCTGTATTCAGCCTAGAGTTCCATCTCACCTTCTGCTCAATATCCGTCATAACCTTCACTTTCTTCGACCTAACTTACATCCATATCAACAAAAACATCTCTTTAGGTAGGTCACCAACCTCAACCTGCTCATCATTTCTACCTCATATTCTCTCTTCAACGACCTCAAGTTTGTTTCATCTTTCCTCTAGAGGTATCGCAGATCCATCGTGCAACACAATATCATCTCAAATCATCCGTCGACAAATCGCCGGACTTATCTTGCCCTGGGGTTCCACCCCAAAACGGTCGTCCAGTCTACTGACTCAACCCAGACACGCCCATTCTCGACTAACATAACACAACATCAAGCCAACCCACCTTCAAAATGGCGCCAACAAAACCCACGGAGGCCATGAAGCCCTCGAAGCCCACCAAAAACCTCACCTTCCACCAAGACCTCCCACTCAAGAGCCAAAACCACAAGGTCGCCAAATCAAAGAAAGAAGCCACCAACCTCACCTTCCACCACCCCTCGGCCAAAACCAAAACTAAATCCATAACCCAAACCCACAAACTCTCAAAGCCCCAGAAAGAATACAAGGGACCACAAGTCTTTAGAGGAAAGGAAATGGCCCTCTCCGGATCCTTCACAAATGCCGGAAAACCGGCAACCCATGAACAAGTTGGCAAATGGATCACCAACCATGGAGGAGAGTATGTCACTGAGGTTGGCAGTGAGACAACGCATTTAATTTGCACTATCGAGGATTTCAAGAAGAAGAGCCCGAATGGTAGGTCTTGTGTCACCTTCTGTCGTATCGTGTCGCAACATTGCTGTACATAAGTACGTATACTGACCAACATCACAGTGAAAAAGGCCCAGGCCCTCAACAAAACCAAAGGCAAGAACTGCCAAATAGTCACCATCGATTGGATTGAAGAATGTCTCATCCCCAACAAAAAGCGATCCGTACCCACCACCGACTTTACCCTCAAAGCAACACTTCAGCGCCTCAAGGAGCGTGCGCAAGCGGAATCTAAACATAGGAAGACTTTCGAAAACGGTGTGCTATCTTCCGAATCTTTTACTGGTCATAGTACGTATGCTAATGTGTTATTGTTTTTGGGGGCGTGTAGAAGAGACTTTCGAGCGAGACCGTGTTACTGATTGGGGAAAAGGATTGCATCGAGTGTATTATGATAGAACGGCTTTTGAGCATAAGGTTGAGCTTAAGAAGGTTGATAGTGATGCCGGTGGAAGGATGAGGGTAAAGAGGTATACTTTATACGTAAGTTTTCTTTCCTTTTTTTCCCCTTTTTGCTTGTTTGGGTGAGAGGGAGGACAGAAACCTAACAACTACGCCCAGCTTTTCCAATCCATCGCCAACCCCCCACACTTCATGACCGCAGCGCAATTGAATGAGACGATCATCACTCCTCCACCATTCACCCCTTACCCCACCGATCCTCCCGCCAAACCAGCCAAAACCCACCGCCCAATTTCTTATTTTAGAGATTACTGCCAACCAAAAGAATTCTACTACGCATTCGCAGAATTCAAACATTTTTTTCACGAAAAAACGGGTGTGGAGTGGGATGATAGATTGGAGGGGGGAGTGAAGGGCAAGTTCCAGTATTCTGTCCCAGCTGAGGGAAAGCCTGTTGGTTGGTTGCCCCCGGGAAGAGAACGGAGAGTTAGGTATCCGGAGTTGCCCGTGGGGGAGGAGGGCGGTGTTGAGGAGAGTGAGATGGATAAGATTAGGACGTTTATGAAGATTGGTGGTGAGAAAGGCGATGAGGCAATGACAGGAGCCCAAACTCCCCAGAGTTCCGATACAGTCGCTGGAGTCGAGGGCATTGGTTCTGAAATGTCTATCGAGATACCCATTTCCGAAACTTCATCCACGACTTTGAGAGGAGACAGTTTCGAAGTGGCGGAAGAAAACAACGGAGATTCGATCGACTTAACTATGGAAGATCCGGTCAACGGCGAGGACGATGGCATGAACGCAATTGTTCTTTCAGATAACGAGGACTTAGAGATTTCGGAGGGAGTTGAGAGGGAGGTTGGTGGTGGCTTTGATGAATCGAAGCCAGTGGAGATTTCTGACGACGAGAGTTGTGAGATTCTCGAAGATTTCAAGGGATTTGAGGATTTCGAGGGAATTGAGAGAGGAGTTGTTAAGGGGTTGATAAAGGGCGACTGAGCACTGCTCGTGTTTTTCTAGGGACTATTTCTAGGTTATAAAACGGAGTTTATAAAACAAAATTATAGCTATTTAAGAATATAATATAATAGTATTAGGTTAAGTGATTTTAAAGGGAATAGCGTTAGATGAGATAACACTAGTAAAGGTTTTTAAATTTCTATTTCTATATAAAAGAGGTTTTATAATTTAAATATATATTAATATATATATTTACTACTTAACTAAGCGTTAGTAGAGTTACTATATACCTAGAACCTAACTAATTAGATTATAACTTAAAGTATATAATAATAGAAAACACATTACCCTGATTCTAAAAACTAATTAAGGATAAGGGCTGTTCCGAAAGTGAGGCTTCTCTTTAAACTGTCTCTTGTAAATTAGCTCTTTCGTTTACACCCCCTGTAGCCTAGGGCACCCCCCTAGCGTCATTTGCTCTATTTTGGGACTCTTTTAGGACCTAGCCCACGCGAGCTAGACTCCGCTTGAGGTTAAATAATAATAAATAAATAAATAAATAAATAAATAAATAAATAAATAAATAAATAAATAAATAAATAAATAAATAAATAAATAAATAAATAAATAAATAAATAAATAAATAAATAAATAAATAAATAAATAAATAAATAAATAAATAAATAATAGAAAACACTTTATAATACTAAAAACTATAAGCTATCTTAAGAAATAAATTAATATAAAACTATAGATTCTTTAATAACTATAACTTAGTTATTAGATAATTAAGAATAGATCTATAAATAAATACTTTTAAGACTAATATAACTAAAATCTTATAACCTAATTACTTTCTTAGATATTAGTAAGAAAAAGAGAAGTAGTAACGTGGTATACCAGGACCTCGTGATTATCAGGACCTCGTGAATTTTTTCCCTACCCCACTACCTCCAACTTTAACACGCGTTTTCTCAACAACTACCTAATAGAATCTCAAACCTAAGAAGCTCGAATTATCCTAGCTATCGAAGCTATTCGATTATCTAAACGAATAAACCGTAGTAAAGCTGCGAAGCTATACAGAGTCTCTTATTCTACACTTACCGATAGAATAGCTAGTCGAACTACTCTTAGCGAACGCCGGCTAGTAAATCATAAAATAACTATAATAGAAGAGGAGGTGATTATTTAAAATATACTTAATCTAGATACAAGAGGATTTACGCCCCGGCTAGGTAGTGTAGAAGATATAGCAAATTATATACTCGAGTCGCGTAGAGGACAACGCGTTAGAAAGAACTAGGCACAACGATTTATACAACGACGTCTAGAACTAAAGACGCGTTTTAATCGTGTTTACGATTTCTAAAGGGCCTTGTGCGAAGATCCTAAGCTAATTAGTACGTGGTTTCGACTAGTAGAGAATATATAGGCGAAATATAGGATCTAAGACTACGATTTCTATAACTTTAACGAGACTAGTTTTATAATAGGTGTTATCTACGCTAGAATGGTTGTTACACGCGCTAATCGATGTAGCAGAGGTAAGGCTATCTAGCTAGGCAATCGGGAATGGGCTATAGCAATTGTCTATATTAATAGAGAGGGTTTAAGCATCCCTCTATTCTTAGTAGTTTAAGGGAAAAATCACCTTGCTAGTTAGTATACTAAGGGCAGTCTTCCTAACAACTAGGTTATTAAACTAACTAGTAATAGATAGACTAATAATAAGATAGGCTTAGAATAGCTAGAACACTTCGATAAGCATACTCGTAGTTATATAAAAGGGCTATATCGAATGTTAGTTCTAGATAGGCATAAGAGTTATAAATCGGCAGTATTCTAAGAGTATTATAAGTTATATAATATTATTACTCTTTGCCTACCTCCTTATTCGTCTCATCTAACCTAGCTACTCGACGTTAGGTGTTTTAGTATTCTTAAACATATATATAAGCGTTAAATCGAGACCTTTATTAAGGCTTATATAAACTATATCACTAAGGTCGAGTTCTTTCTTACGTTTTATATAGCCTACAACTAGTTAATAACAACCTAAAACGCTAAAGCTGGGTTCTATAGAGCTGGTCTAGTACCTCTAGAACCCTAGACTATGATCTTAAAGCTTAATATCAAGTTACAGACTCCTATACCTACCGGACCCCCCTCTGCCGACGCCACCCCTTAGGTCTCCTAGACTCCTCGTAACCCTTCTAAAGCTCTTTCGTAATCAACTCTTGTTAAGGATCGTATTACTCGTTACCAAGGAAGCTCGCTAACACCTATTTTCTAGACAATCGCTTCGTTAGCAAAAGGTATAGAGCGATTAGCCTATAAGGTAACCCTCTTATTAGCCGAGGTCTGTATACTTCGAACAGCAAATGAAGCCCTTAGCAAACGCTGGAGGGCTAAAAATACCCGTGTCTAAGAAGGAGGTGTACTTACTATAGAGGATGCATAGGACGGATTAGCCTAGAAGAATACGGAGGAGCAGGTTCGACGTAACAAGCGCTCTAGGGAGGGTGGAGAAGATGAAGGATAAACGACTTAGCAACGTTATAGCACTTATAGAAAAACTAGTCATAATGTGCGGACGTGTTAAGAAGTTATAGATATATCTAGTTTATTAGATTCCGAGTAGTTTTAATTAATTTAATGTGTTATAGTAGTTTTATTATATTTTAAAGTGGTGGGGTAGGAAAAAATTCACGAGGTCCTGATAATCACGAGGTCCTGGTATACCACGTTATATATCTTAAAGATAGAGAGATAAAAAACTCCCTAAGAGACTTTAAGAGTTTATATAAGCTAAACTAATTTCTAACGATAAGCTGATTTAAATAATTCTATGAAGTACACTTCTAGAGAATGATATCGTTTGATGTATACTTGAACTGAGAAGAGAACGTAAAACAGAGGCATGGAAAAAGAAAATATCAGTGAAGTATCTCAACGAATTATATATAAAAGAAGCGGTGTATCTCAGCACTTATTATATAAGCTACAATTGAGTTATAAAACAATTGACTCGTGCGTATAGTCGTACTTGTGTTCACTCTCACCTGTACCTTAAACATAACGAACGTGGCAGTTGTTCAAAGAAATAAGTAAGAGTAAGTTCCATGTGGAAATATTAAGTCTATGTGGAACTGCTGGAATGAATGAAATATAATCGAGAATAAATCTAAATTCGATAGTATAAAACAATATAAACACTTAACTCCCAGACGAGGGTTTTGGCAATCAGTCACCTGCAAGAAACAACCTCTAGTCAGTTCCACTAATTGAGAAGCCTTGGCGGTGAATAGTAAGAAGCGATTCGTAAAGTTAGACACTTCTACACGGAAATCGCCGAGGATCCAAGGCACGTACCAGAATAGAATGAACAAAAAACATAAAGGATTTAAGTTTTAAATAATTCCGACAAGCGCGTTGTAGTTAATTCCAGTGAGTATCTAGATAGCTAGACATATATCAAGATAAATTGTTTTCATCTATTGCTAGAGTTCTGGAGATATAATGTTAACGCAGGAGTGAAGGAAAGACTAAGGAAAACTCGTTGGTAGGGTATAAATAAAGTAATTTAACAGAATTAGAAAAGACTAAGTGTTGGTTTGACTTGGTGGTCAATAGCTTGATGCAAAAAGAGTATATTATCGTTGTAACTATCGTTGATGCATACCGAGTACAAGCTGTACTCGGTTCTACTTAAATACCTGCCCTCCTCGCTAAGCGAGAAGGGCACGTGTAAGTGCTAACCACTTGTGGATACCGACACTAAGCTATATATATCCGACATTGGACTCCACAATATGGTTGTCAATACCCAAAGCCTAAGACTACTAAGTCAAAAGACCAAGGCCCAGTTTGGATTGGATTATTTTAGAGGGATTATTTTAAGGATTATTTAGGATTATATAAGATTAATCGCCTCCTAATAATCTGGGATTAATTAAATGGATTAATATTAATCCGAATCTCCGAGCACTCCTGTACCCTTGAATTCACCCCCCTCAAGTACGTATATACTTTTAATTATTATCCATTGACCTCGGAGCTCTCTGCGATCCAATCTCGAAGGTCGTAAAACGTAGGGAGGCTCATCCGGAGCACCCGATATATGCGATTATGGCTGTCGCACTTAAGGAGCTCTTTTGTATATTTGGAGCCTTTGAGAGGGTCGATCGCAAGGGAGCGCTTAGGATGATGCGAATACGATTGCAATAGAGTACACTGAAGAAGGAGTAATTGAAGGTGATACTGCTCTGCCTCGAATTCGTCGTCGGTATCCATAGTGAGTGGTGGTGGTGGTGGTAGAGTATATGGGAGTATCGACGTGGATGGCGAATAATCCCAATTCAACACCTCTTAAGGTGTTGAATTCAATTTAGTGTAGGATTATTTGGGAATATTTAAAATTAATAGAATTGAATGCAAGTGTTTGGATTATAAGGATTAATTGGGATTATTTAATAATCTTACGAATAATCTTCAAAATAATCTAATCCAAACAGGGCCTAAGTAAATTTATTATCAAGCTCGTCAGTCGAGAGTCTCAGACTTTCACTTGAACTTCTCAAATCTCCACTTGAAAGAACGAAACAAAATCGACAGTAACAGAACAATCGACAGTTGCACTACTATCAAACTCAACAAGTACTCAATCTCATCAAATCCACAGTAGGGAACTACTTTCTATCTTCTCTCCCTGCCGATGCGAAGACTAGAGATGAAGACGTGAGATCACCACTTGAGCGTGAACGGAAACAGGAGTTGAATCCGGTAAGGATCTGATTTTCTTGAAGTAGTGCAAAGAAGAAGAGAGACAAGATCGCTTTTATAAACACTGAAATAGAAGCTATTCACTCATATTACCACGAGTTGCAGTTGAGTGAATAAGAACTGGTGACAACACACTCAACCACCCTTTCTCTCCAGCAGCTCCAGCCACATAGTCATCCACAACCTCGCAATACTCCTTCTTCCTACCTGGCGAAGGATTGTCTACAACGATGACCAACTTACTGGTGCTTCTCGCTAGTGCCTCCAATCACGCGGTCCGGGTTACATCGAGAAACACACAATAGCTTGATTGGAAAGATATGCAACTCCAGCACTAGATAATCCAACGATGCCATAGTGGCCTACAAAGATTCGTAATTCTTTGATCGAGTCAAGGACACATTGACCGGATCCTTATCTTCAATGTAACCAAGTATTCGCAACAACCACGACATCGTTTTCCTGGCCTTGGTATGCGCCTTCTTCCTACCTCAGAGAGGATCTATATACTGAATAATTGAGTTCCTCGTCGTGCTTCTCAGATACGTCTCGACTCTCCAGAATGATGTTATCGGAATTACCCTAAACAAGTAACCATTCTTTAAGATGAGGATGAAATCTTAGGCGCTTACTATCTTAGAGCAGCTTGGGGAAGATTTCCTAGTGAATTTCGAAAACACCAAATACGCTTCAATTGCAATATCAGTATACAGGCCACGGACGACTTGAACTAAGAGTTAATGGTGATATCGAGACCCACATCATGAATTAGTCAAACAGAATAGACACATCTCCCGGTACGGGCAAAAAGACTGCTCGAACATGTGAAATTGATTTCTTAGGATAGGATGCTCTAGGTTTTAAAACTAACTTATAAACCTTCTTTACTATAATTTCATAACTGTAAAGCTAGAGTAGCGCCTTTACTAACGACCCTTCTAGGAATATGCTTATCAAATCTTAGCATAGCGACTCTTCTAGTATGATACAAGAAACACTGCTGGAACGAAGGAAATAGAGTCGGCGATAAAAGAAGAATCTACAGAAGAAAATCATCTGAGGATAAAACTCTCAGGCGATAGAAGTAGCAACTAAAGTCAAAGCTCTTCAGCTTAGGTTCTAGGTTGACGAATCCTCAAGTATAGAAAGTAGGATTGTCTAATCTTACTATGCAATCTTAGTACTTAAGAATCCTTCTAACAGGTTCCTCTTGTTGCGGCAAAGCTTCTTGCTCTAGGTCTCTCTAAGATTTACTTTGTAGACTTTATACTTGAGAACTGAGCAACAAACACTAGGTAGCTCTGGTGAATTCGGGTATCTCTATCCATTCCCACAAGTCATCCGAGCTTCCCAACCCCTTCCTTGCCCTGGGAAGACTAAATGCGAGCTTAAAACAGAAGCAGAAGTAGAAGAAAAATTGACAAGAAAAGAAATTTCAACCACAAAATTTTTAACTCTTAGGATACTTTCTTTCGGTGAAGAACTGCTTCCCAGCTTCTCTTCTTTCTACCTTAACATACGATGAGAGAGTAGGTGAGGATATGAGAGTATCTAGCGACTGGGAAAGAAACTAGAGTATTTTATCCCTGGTTTCTGAGTTAGCCTCTATTCTAGAAGAAAAACATCGTTAATCAACCCTTTATAAACAGTCGATTAACCGTGAGAAAATTTATCGAGTGTAAGAGAAACAGGTTTTCTTCCGAGTACACCGTGCGCGAGACGTTCTAGGAAAATAGAAAAAGAGGATTTCTCAATTGTTCTAAACCCTTTGAAAAATATCCGGGTTTGTTCCATAATATATGAAACAATAGGGGAGGGGGTGTTTTTGGAGCAAAGCCTAGGATTCTTGATATCAGCGAAAGTAATGATTAGATTAGATTAGATTAATGGGCATTAATCTAATCTAATCAGGGGTTTTTAAGTGTTAATCAAAATCTAATCTATTATTATTATTATTATTATTCTTACGCTGCGTAGGCCGGAGGCCAAGCTCTAAGAGCAAGCAGTACATCTTCTGTTCTAGTTTACAAAGCCTTTCGGCTCGTTCTCCGTCGCTTCTCGAGCTTTCTCTCGAGCGTACGACTCTCCCTTCCGGGTCCTGCTGCTGTCTATTCGGAGCTCGTCTCTCCGACTCGGTGACATGAAAGGTGGTAGGTTGAAGTGCTCAACCGCCAAAGCGTATGTTAGTAGTACAAGGGCCGTGGGTATACCTACCGTCCCTGGCGCTTCTTAAGCAAAATCTAATCTAATCTAATCATATTAATCAGATTAATAATTGATTAATTGATTAATATATATACGTGACCGGGCCAAAGGTATCGGAGGCCGACCCGGTGGTTCGGAGTAGCGTTCCGGGTCGCCGGGAGCTTAAGCGAGAGTTCCTGAGTACTTTATTTACTATGTAAATTCTTTAATTAGCCTGAATAAATTAGCTATTAGTTATATAATAATAATATAAGCTCTTACTATATTTAAGTACTTATATTACTAATAATAAGCTTTATAAGCTCTAGCTACTTCGGCTTCTAGTAAGAGGCTCTTTAGTCAAGCTGCTTTAATTATCTCAAAGCAACGTAATAGACTCTCTAAAGAGACTTTTAAGGCTATAAGTAGCTTAAAGAGCTAGGGGTTTTATATAGAGGAGGAGACCGAAGAAGAGAAGGAAAAGAGGAAGAAGAAACTAGAATACGAGGATAACTACTTTATTATAAATAACTATTAAATATATATATATATATATACTAATTAATCATATTAATTAGATTTAATCAGATTAATCTAAATTAATTAATCTAATCTAATCACATTAATCAGATTAATAATTGATTAACTGATTAATTCGTTCTTACGCTGCTTGATATTTTTGAGATATTTATTCATCCGCTGAATTATTTAGTAGCTCTTAAATTCTTTTATATCATAGAGTGAAGAGGAAAATAAAAAAGAGGAACGACTCCAACCCCGAGCGGGAGAATATCAGTGAAGCCTCCTAGAGAGTGATATATAAAAAAGAGGCATTCCTTCGGAATATCTAATGTACAAGTCGCGTACGCAGATCCAAACTATGCTTTGGTGGAGTCATGCTTCTCCTTCTCTCTCACCCGTCCCTAAAACCCAAAATACAACAAAATAACTTGAAAAGTAACAGAAAACAATCCCCTTCACATCGAGAACCTCAAGTTTCCTATTTTAATCAACTAAATAAAACACAATCGACAACAACATAAGAATCGACAGCACAAAACCATCCAATAACCAAACGTTCAGACGGACAATCCAGTGATTTATCCCCACAAGTGGTAGTCCACTAAACAACTGATGTTTTCCTATCAGAATTGATCATTAGATTGTCCCATAATATACTAGGAGGGGCTATACGGCGTGAATCCTCTTATTTGATTGTCGTGTTACCACTCTGGGTTCAATGGGGCGTTGTGCGACAGGCTGAGTACCAAAATATAAACCGCTCTTGAGCTCATACAAGGATTGATGATCTCCAGGTTCTCATTGATACGTACTCCTGTGTGTACTAGGGGACTTTTGTACCATCTGGGAACTAGTCTCTCGGTTTTTGCAGGCTTTTTCTTTACCTGTCAACTTCAGCGTGAATGGAAAAGTGAAGAAAGAAATGAGAAAACATGGTTGGAGCCTCTCCAACTAAGGTGTATACAACCCCATTCAGAGAAACCTCTTGAGAGAATGTATGTTCGCAAAAAGAAAAAACAATGGTATCTAATACTCATAAACAAAACAATCATCTCCCAAACGCCCCTACCCAGTCGCGCTCTAAAATCAATCCACCCATATACACTACATCTATACTCTCTTCTCTCTTCTCCCTTCCCAGCTTTCTCCAGATCAAAACCTCAACTTAGGCATCACAAAAACAATCAGCACAGCCAGCACCATCAACCCGCCAATCCAAGCATAAAGCATAATCCTGCCCCACCACCCCTTCCCCTCACTCATCCCCCGCAACAAACTCATCCGCTTACTAGCAGCATTCAGCGCCTCCTCATTCTTATCCATCCCCTTCCCCGCATGATCCAGAATATCCTTCTCATCGTCCAACGAAGCTGCAAACGCTCGACTGCTATCTTTAAGCGCGGACGCCATAGATAGCAATGAGGAAGTGAGAGCCTCTTGCTCGGTACGGTTATGTGTTAGGAGGCTTTCTTTTGTGGTTGTTGGGATGGGGGCGGTGGAGCGGGGGGATATTCCTGTGGTTGTTGCGGAGAGGGAGAAGAGCTCTTCTCTTTGGGAGGCATTTGTGCGGGAGCGGAGGGTGGAGTAGGGTTCGTTTTGTTGGGGGGACGGGATAGATTCGAGAGGGGCAGAGATGGAGGGTACAGGCGGTTGGTAGGAGGTTGGGGAGGGGGTGGGTGAGGTGTGGGTGTGGGAGTCTGTTTCTTCGGAGGGGGTGTCTTCGCCGATTAAGTCTTCGCCTTCGGAGGAATCATCTTCATCTGGGTATGCGAGCTGAGGGTTTGTTAGTCCAGCTTCACGTGTTTGCGGGTGGGAGACGGACATCATTGAGTTCTTCTAATCGCTCTTCTAGTCGTAACAGCACGTCTCGTTTCCGGACCAGCTCTTTTTGCGTCTCTTGCTTCTTGGGCAGGTTCTTTATGTTCTGCGCATCTTTTTCGAGTTGGGTGAGCAATGTGCTTGCGTATTGGAGATTCTGCGAAGAATTTGAATCAGCATTTGGCTTCAAGACTCTAGGTAATCCGGGTATCAAGTTACATACCGTCCCGACTTTTTCCCTCTCCACCTCGGAAACCTTTAATCGATGCTCAGTTTGTTGGTCGGGGGTGATGAGGATGGAGTTTAGACGGGCTAGCATTCGAGTGAGATTGAGAGATGTGTGGTCGGGAGAACCAGCTCCTGCTGCGGTAGATATTCGTGCCATGGTGGTGTTGAGTTGTTTTTTGGGGATTGTTTGTTCATGCGGGGAGCTTAGATGTGACGATGCCGATGTGGCTTTACGAGGCTGTGCTGTGGCTGGAGGGTCTGTCACCTGATTTGGTACGCCAATGAAGAGGGAAATATCATCATCTTCACTGCTTTCTTAGCGTCAACGAAGGGCATCAACCTCACAGCGAAATTTATCATTTTCCACGTGTTCAAACCCCGCTTCCCGTCTGGTTCTCACTCGAGACACGGCTATGGATGCTGCTGCATATACTTGAAGTAACATCTGGAAAACTCTCATTCCTCCGCGCCTCTACCTAAGGTTTGTCCCCAAGAGTCTTTCTTTCATGTACTTTGGCTATTCTAAGCTGGGTAAACTAGGGTTAGGTGTCCAAAGGAACAGGGCAGGCCACAAGCAGGGTAATTTCGCTCCTTCCCTCAAAGTTCAAACTGTGAGTGTGTGAATACATGACACCTCAACCTAGAATCGGTCTCGACTACCACAGAAACTAAGCTCGCTCCTTCCCTCTTGATAACTACTCGGCCGCAAATTTCATCTAGACTTCATTCTAAACACTGAATTGACAAGGGGGAGGAGGTAACTCGTAACTCCGCGAGTTCAACGCCATTTCAAGTGTCAGTCACGTCTCCAGATCTGATTGTGTCACTCTTGCGTTATCGTTTTCCATCTGCCATTTCTTTTTCCTTTCCGTTTCCTTCTTTCCGTCCGCAAAAAGCTGTCTAGATCTACTGTCGCGGATCCCGAGAAGTAATTGGGCATGTTTGTTGCGCGATGGAATCAGCAAGTGCTGTCCGCTGAGTCCGTACCCCCAAATTATTCTCCTCCTTCTCGTTGGCCGTTGGGGAGTTATGGCATCGCCCCATCCATAAACCATCCGTTTCCGTATTGAAGTATAGAGTATATTTTGCAGGAAGGCTCCTGGCCGTCTTCGTTCGAAGCCATATTCCTAAATACCTCGATTTTGGATTTGCCTCGGATGAAAAGATTGCATTCGTGGGCATCTTGACAAGCACCCCTTGTTATTCAATCGCGTTGAATCCAGTGAACTCAATATCTATAAGTGTCAAATCTTCTCCTCGACTCGGACGCCTCAGACAAAGACTGCCATTTTCCATCAATGAGTATTTCTCCTAAAATGTGTCAGTTCTACTTATTGTCTCAAACACACAGAGCTCAACATACTTACGCTGTAAACTATGAAGGGCACCCTGCGCATGCCAGGCACTCATTCCCTCAATGTTCAGCCAATTTGCATTCTCTCCAACTGCCTCCTGCATCCAATCACCATCCCGAGTATATTGAAAGAACTCCGCCGTCAAGTTGCTGGCCCATTTGTCGTGCAGGACCATCCTGTCAAGCCTCTTCCAGGCCTTGGTTTGCTCGAGAGACAAGTTCTCCTTTCTCAACTGGTCCTTGATAAATTCACCGCGAGCTGCGAGAAGGTTCGTCCATCGAAGATCATCATTGCCGACGTAGAAGGTTTTGCCTATGGCTACGTTCATTGCGTGCTGCACGGTGGCTTTGGAATCTCTCGGTGTAATTTTGGGAGCCGTAGAATCCATGACAAGGGTCGCAATTGGGAAGTCAGATGGGACTGTTGAAGTTGGAGTTGAAAGGTGGAGTTGGATTTGGAGTTTGTTGAGTTCTGATGTGTTTGGATGTGTGCGACGTCAAATGTCTTGTGGTGTAACACGAGGTGACACGATACCTTGTAAATACCACTCTATTATCAGCCACCCTTTGCCTCATACGGGGGAATATGCAGCAACTCTTCTCACCGCCCATTGAGTCCACCAACCAGACTTGTGTGGCTTGTTATTTCGAACTGTGCCGCTGGAATACAGGAAGAAGAATGTACAATCTTTACTCATCATTTCTTATTCTTCAAAGATTTGTTGAGATTTTATAGCCGCTGTTATCTTTTTTCTCAGAATCTATATATTGTCCATTTCTATGAGAGATATTAAGTCCTCGTCACAGCACATGTTGACTGATTTCTTAGTCTGGGGCAGGTTTTAAATTATTCGTCAAAATCCCATTTTTGCTTCATATCTCCAAGTCAAAGTTGAAAAGATCCAAGAGACTTGCTTTCATAGCCTCACCCAAGCAAATTGCTGTACTTCCATTATTTATCTGCTGCCAGTGCCTACTTGTCCTCGCGCAGTGCTAAGGGGTTTCTTCAGAGTTTCTTCAACAATGTCTTCTAATTGCACCGTCTGTTAATTTCAAGTAAATTTTGAACTTTACGTTGAAAGTATCACGACTTTCCATTGGATCTTCGGTTATTTTCAAGATCCTTCGTTGACGCTAAGAAAGCAGTGAAGGGAGTGGCAACCCTCCTTTCAGACTTGTGACCATCTGTGCATGTACCCGTAGTCCTGCTTGCATTCAGTTTGCCTCGTTTCCCCGGATTTGATATCCAATCAATCGTCTTTCCACTTTTTTTATGTGACCTACCCGGTTGCACTGCTTTCTTAGCGTCGCCGAAGGAGCTCGAGAAGCGTTCAGCATCCAATAAAGAATTGAAAGAATCCCTGTTTAGTAATTTGTCAGCTCTAGAAATCATCACGGAAAGTTGATCTACAAATCATTGATAGAACCTTGTTGAAGAAATTCCTTCTTTCTAACTGATTCAGTAAAAATATTTCTGCTCAACTCTCTTCTTTAGTATTCTTTATTATAATGATTTCAGTTTGGCAAGCTTCATAGAACCTTTTTACTGCTTTCTGTCGACGAAGGGAGTTTGAAGTTGTTAAAACAACCTGGTAAGCAATGAGCACGTGTTTCTGAAACACGTCTGAGATTACTGCTTTTTTGTGCACCCCCTGATTCACTGCTTTCTTAGCATCAACGAAGGGCCTGCTGCACCCCCTGCTTTATTGCTCCCCTCCACCCGGTCCAGTACATCAGCTGTACTACCCTCGCATTGCCTTCTCTAGTTTCCCGGAGTTGATATCCAATTTATTTCCCTTTTTTTCGGTGAACCTAATTCGCACTCTTCCCACAATATTCCGTGGTGCCTTTTCTTTAGCCCTCACCCCGCTCTCAACATTCGAGATCCAATCATCTTTCCTTTTCTTTTCGGTGAACCAGTTTCGTACTCGCTTAATCTCTTGGGGGGCTTGCATCACATGGTGTGCTCCCGTTACATGTCACTGCTTTCTTAGCGTTCACGAAGGACCTCATTCTCGCTAAGCTGTTCAATAAAGTAAAGAGATACCTTCTAGCATGTCTCCCTTCCACATCACGCGTGATGCCATCACATATCCGCTGCTTCGTGACGCCGCGTCATCGTGTTGGGTTCGTATCCATTTTGAATGGGCGTAATCTCAAGACTGAAGCCTGACTGGGACTTCTCGAATTTAGGAAAACCTCATTAACCTCCACCGCTTTCCTTGTTTCCCCCACTTATTTCAGATAAACGATTAGTTTACTCAGTTGTAAAGTTTCTGAGATCTCAAAGCTTAAAAGAAACCAATTTCTTAGAGCTAATCTTTACTCTCTACTCATTTCTTCTCTATTCTCTCTTTACCACAGCTAGAAATATTCTATGAAAACATGCGAAAAAATATTTTCGAGTCTCTAACGGAAATTTCTAATCCTTGTTCCCTCAATTCGTCCTGTAATTGAAAAGAGGAACCCAAGTCGTACTTACTTGAGTACGTCATTTTTCCCTTTTCACTGCTTTCTTAGCGTCAACGAAGAGCCTCTGCCACACCTCTACCACAACACTTCATCCAGTCAACCTCCTGGTTCACCGAGTTTGTGATTCAGTTGTCATTTCGGTGAGCCTAATTTGGACTCGCTTGAGCAAAAAAAGTGTTTGACAGCAGATATTCAGGTGTTGCATGTCACTGCTTTCTTAGCCCCAACGAAGACTATCAACATATCCTGTCGCTTCATTTTTTCATCAAATCAATTTCCCCTGTTCCCTGGATTCGCGATTCGATAATATGTACATTCTTTTCGGTGAGCCGAATCTGTACTCGCCCTCTGCCGCAGGCTGCGCTCACTCCTTTCTTGGCGTCAACGAAGGCCCTCACAGCCTCATCTGACCATCGAATTAACTCTAGCTGCCTCGTTTATGTCGTGTTACGTTGTCTCTTCACTGCTCTCTTAGTCCCAACGAAGGCCCTCAAACCTCACCTGTTCCCTAGATTCTATCTAGTGATCTTTACTTTTCTTTTCAGTGAACTCACTTCATACTCATTTAATCAAATCACCGGGTGAAAGTAAAACTTCATGGATGCTAAAGCCTGGGAAAGAAGACGAGGCTGTGTTCAATAATTATTTATTATCGGAATCGGTGGGTCCTCACTGCTTTCTTAGCCCCAACGAAGGGTCTCTGTATCCACGCCCCTCTACTTAGCCCCATATGTTCAGCATTGCTTTCTTAGCGTCAACGAAGACCCTCTACCACACCACTCTCCCTTACCTTCCTACCTTATTTCGTCCAATCAACGCGTTGGAAAATTAAAATTCTTTACTGACTTGATGCTAACGAGGGATACGAGGGGGTGCTTGAAATGTATACACCACAAAAAGTTAAGCATGGCGGTAGTCTTGTTATAGGCAAAAGAAAAACAAGGCTCTAGCTAACTGCATCACACCTCCCCATCTCCGTCATTTCAACAGCCAAGCAGATTTTCTTTCATTTTTACATCATCGGTCAGCACTACTTTCTAATTTCTTTCCTCGGCTCTCAAACCACCTCCCCTTAGCAGCACTGCTGTCTTAGCGTCAACGAAGGGGTGGGTTGTAAAGACCCTTGTTCCAACAACAATAATCGTCGATTGCAGGAAGAGGCCCTTCGTTGATGCCAAGAAAGCAGTGAAATAGGCGAATGATCAAGCTTAAAAGAACCTTCTTCCCCGCCCCCTCAACTTCCTGATTCTTTGGCGAACTTGCTTGGTTTAGTTGACCCTGTAATTGGTCTTCCCCACGCTAGAAATTTATCAGACACCCCACCCACCAGTATATTGTGTCGTCTCGGGTACACTCATCACTCACCTCAGTTGATCTTATAAGCGGCCCTGTACCTAGCTACCATGTACTTTTCATAAACATTTCACACTCACAACAACTCAAGTCCAGCATCAAACTCATTTCAAGACAAAATCAATAAACATTCTCAATCTACCTATCCAAAAAAAAAAAACCATCTCAGATAAATCTAATCAATCTCATCTCATCTCTCTTCTTTCCAAAATCCATCTCTCTATTTCTTTCTTTCGCAATATTTTTTCCTCCAAATCTCAACAATCTTCCAGGAGTAAAAACAAAATAACAATCTAGATACGATATATCAAAAGACAAAAAGAAATGGGCAACCACTCCAACACTGCAATAAAGCAACAGCAATCAAATCAGCCTCTCCAAAACTTCTTCTCCTCTCCCAAGCGCAATTGGAAACTATGCTCCATGAAATGTGATGCGATGCGACAAAGAAGTCCGCACACAAATCAAACAAGTCCAAGCTAATCCTGGAATGACACACATCCAGGCAAAATGTAATCCACAGGAGAATCGCGCATTCAATTCACACATCCACTAGGACACAAAGAAGTTGGCTCCTCAAAAATCCCGGCTAAAAATCCAGGTAAAATCCACGGCTCCATACAGCATTTATCCCTGGTTCGCGATGAGAATGTGGCAATTCTCTGCATGACTGGTAACATGACTCTTCTAGCTGTCGATATATATAATTTCCGGTTCGTTTTCTCTGAAGCAAAGGCAGCAGCACGTACTGGGAACGGCTCCGCTATCTGGTTTAGGGTGTATTCTTTGCCCTGTGAATCTCTTAGGTTAATTCGATCTCCTTTTGGGGTTCGAAAATGTCCGTAGAGTTTGGGTTTGTTTCTCTGTCCTGAAAGATAATTAGCATTGGCAAGGGAGGAAATCGAAGTTGAGCGAAGCGCATCTGTATTTGGTACTTACATTCATTCTTCTATTCAGAATGGATCTCAAGAAAATCATTCAGCCAGATTGTTGGACAAATGATTGTCCAGCCATGGCACTCTGGCTAATGAATTTACTCTTCTGTTGCAAAGAATTGATGAGCTGCGCAGAGTTGTGAAGCATCTTCATGTTATTTGGGTGTGATGGATCACGGAGTTCGTTAACCATGGCAACAAGCTTCTGGTATTCCTGCTGGTATTGGTCCGCCCAGGAGGGCTCCTTGGGTGTCTGGACTACCACTCTTGGGGAATTGGCACGTCTTGGGGCCTTTTCCATGAGCTGATTCTCCGCGGCATCATTGTTCTTGCGCTTGTTCTTTCCAGATGGCGGTGGGGATGTAGGCGCGTTGTTATGAACACGCTTCATATGGTCTCTAAGGTTCCAGTGACGTGGGAATCCATTACCTTGAGCGGAACGCTCACAGCCCTCGAAAGTGCAGTGGAAAGGTTTGTCGCCGTGTCCGTGCATGGCATGAGCTTCACGCTCGTGGCGGAGCAAACAAGCCGTAGACGAGAAATGGAGGGTCTCGCAAGCTGCGATCTTGCAGCGATATGGCTTGAGATGGGAGTCGACGAATTTGCTGTTAGGTTGAGATTAGTCAAGATGAGAGAGAGAGAGAGAGAGAGAGAGAAGGAAAACAATTCTTACTCGTAATTGCACTTTAGCTTCTCAGGCTTGTGCTGGCATCCGGCTTGGCCTTCCCACGGGCAATGGTAGAACCCGTCAGCCTGTGTGGTGACGTTGTGGTAAAGTGGATGGTCCCGGGCCGTGTTGTCATCGTTGGTAGATCGAGTGGCTAATTGCAAAGAGTCCTGTCTGCCATGGTTGGCAAGATCGCTTACAACTTTAGATTGACGTGGACCCATTGGTTTCCTCGTCGTCCTGTCACCAGATGCGTAAGGGGGGTGTTCCACCAAATCTTGGAAATCCTCGACATACCTGGGGGAGATTGCCTCAACAGTGGGCGAGTAGTATTCCTGAGGGCCGTTTGTGGTGGGAGAGTGCGTTTGTTCCTGGGGACTGTTGGATATGGGCGAGTTGGAGTGTTGACTCTGGGACCATGGATCCTCTGGGACCGTGGGAGATGATCTGTGGGATTCCAAGAATTCAACAGGTGCAGAACCATCCCATTGCAAAGGAGGGGTTGGAAACTGAGTGTAAATCAAAGGCTCCGTCACTACGACATGGTTTGATAGTGGAAGGGGGTAAGATGTCGCGAAGGACTCATCTCCGGCTGTGGCATATGTACTGAATGATTGTCCGGCCATGGAAAGATTCATTAGTTCTTCATCCGCTCCGGTTGTGGAGTTCCTCTGGTACATGGGCTGAGCACTAGACAATTCATCTCCTAGGAAGTTGTTGTAATCGTATGTTGGTATTTCCAACTGGGCTGATGCACACAGAGCTGAGGCTTCAGGACTGGTTGACCTGGCTGTGATGTCTGACTTCGCCGATGAAAAATGAAATGAACCTTGGGATGGGACGGGATACATTCTTGATTGGTTTTGATCAAATGTGTTAACTGTAGAGTGAGTATTCCTGTTGGACACAGTTCCTTGGGTTCTTGTGGAGTCCTGTGATGGGAAACGAGACATGTCATGAGACTCAAATTTAGTCTTGACAGTTTCATCATCCCACTGGCTGTGGATGGATCCTGATGTTGTAGTTCTGCCTTTGATGGGGCGAGCTTGGTTATCTTGAGCAACTGGAAAGTTGTCGAATGTATCAACAAATCCGTGGGCATCTCCTTGGATTAAAGAGTCTTGGTGCCAGTACTGTGGACCTCCAACACTCAAGATGGATCCGCTGTTTTGCCCTGGAATAGGTTCTGTAGAATGAAAAGAAAAACCAGACACTCCTTGGGAATTGTAGCCGCTACACAATCTATATTAGTGTCCTGTGCAACCACTTCGTTTAAAAATGCAAACAATCGTTAGACAAAGGAAATAAAAGCAAAAAATCCGATGGAAAGCCTGAATGTAGTATCCGTCAGCATGTTGATCATATTCGGGGATGAAAGTGGAATGACAGACCAGCAGGGAGCAAATAGTGGACATGATCCAGTTGAACTCCGGGTTGATAGTATACTCCAGAAATGGTTTGATAAACAAGAAAGAAACTCCATGGCCCATGTGGGTAGGTTGAAAGCACTGTAAGCATTTGGGCAAAGTTCCTGTCCTGGCTGGGAAAAAGGTCCATGGTAGATTCTGCAAGGCAAAAGAAGCAACGGTTAGTGCATGACAGGCGGCGGAAGGGGTAGCATGCGAGATACTTTGATCAACGCTGAGCAGGTGTACGTACTCAAGGGCATGAATAAATGCCTGATGTGAGACCCTCTGTCGCCGGTCGGCGACGATCTACTTGTCAAGTTCTGACGGAACTTCGGAGTCCATGGTACGAGTCTTCAGGTATGTCCACGGCATTGTCCACAAGGATCCTCAGGGTTGCTTCTGGAAAGCAAATGGCAAAACAGAACTCCACTGGATAAAAGGGCGCTGGCATCAACTAAAAAGAGTCGACGCAAGCAAAGTCTCCACGGATAGAAGAGAAATCTAAGTGACGGTTCCTCGAACTGGCGAATGCACTGTTGTCGTTGCTAGCCGGTGCTACAAAATTGAACTATCCATGGAATTGTCGCAATGAAAATAGGTACGATCGAAATGCATGAACCAGTGGAAATTGTCCTCGGAAAACGGCATGTTTCAAAAATCCAGGAAACCATGTGGAACTGTGGAGTATATATCCTGGAGAGCAACCACAACGGGATGCGTGGAGTGTTGGGCATACTTACGGCAGGCACTGTTTTGCCTTGGCCTAGAGATTTCCTAATTTGTGCGATCAAATAAAGATCTTGGTAGAAGTGGTAAGCCACTCCTGGGCAGCTCTATGGGAGAGCTGGGTAACATTGACATCCGGGAGTAGCTGTAATGAATCCATGGGAGCGATGAAGAAGAACCTGGCATGTTGTCGAAATCCATGTGGAGGTTTTGAAGCAAAAGGAAAATACATTTCTGTCGGACAACATTTCTTTCAAAAGCAAAAAACGATAAAACAAGCATGAAGGAAAAGAATGTACCTCGCGACTCTTCTGGTCCTGAATGTGGTGTGCTTTTGTGGTTCGAACGCCATGGTATTTCCCGGAATAGTAACCGTTTGGGTAAGACAAGCCATGGGGGCAAAATGGCTCCTAACAATGGAAGTTTCCTTGTGGTTCGAAAGCCTGGGTGTGATGAGTATTGAGTCGATGAGATACTTGAGCCAACGGTGCGACTAAGTAGAGCAGAAAGATGGTGCGAGTTAGAGAGTCGTAGTAGTTCCTAATGGGCTTGGATGGTTGATGATAACAGACAAAGAGTGCTGGTGGAGATGAATGGCAGAATCAGGACAATTGATGCATATGGGGGGAGAGATATGGAGAGGGAATGGATTGGAAGGAGGAGCGAGGTGGGGATGGTTTGACTTATGTTGGATTTCGAGAGCGGGGCATCACGGAGGGGCAGAATGAGACACTGATGCGTTGTCCCATATCGCTTCCTTTAGCCGGCTTATCAAGACGCACGAAAAGGCGGGCCTGCAGGATTATGGCCGAACCAGGGTCCTGGTTGGAAGTGGAAAAGCCGTGACCACGACCAAGAATGATGCAGCTGCGCAGAGAGCGAGCCAAGAGGCCGTCGACGCCAATCAAAAGCGCGAATTACGCCTCCGGTGCTGGTTGATGAGAGTTTTGCATGACATGGCCTCCACGTCGACGAGAGGTGAGGGATGAGCAGGCCGAGTAGGAAGATGAACGTGTGACTGAGTGAGCAGAGGAGAGGGCGCCAGGAAATGATTTGACCGCACGAAGCGCAGCCATGCAGTTGCTGCAAAGTTGGACGACTTTCACGGGATAACAGGGCGTCTGTCCGCAGTTGGCAACCAACGAAATCAAGCACAGGAAGAGGGGGTGAAAACAAACTCAACAGGGGACTCGGGAAGAGAGAGAAAAGAAAGTTTGAGAAAGACTCGAATTGCCCCACCTGTGCCAACTTCATTTCTTGGAAATCCCAGTCCGCCCTGGACATCACATCCTCATCTGTTTAAACCTTTCTGTCGGCCTCTCAAGCCTTGAAACGGTGCTGGTCGAGGGGTCCCTGAGAGATCTTCGACTCTCTCGTTCCCGAAACGAACGGAAGTTGTGCTCTCCCGGCAGAATTGGCGATCTTTATCCATATATCGCACAAAGCTTCCACTGTGCCGGTGGTGATGGCTTCAAGGTTGAACGTGTTGCCGGGAATAGATGATTTGGACGCGTTCGTTGTTGCCTTTCACGGTTGGACAACATCAGAGTTTCTGCGGTACGAGGCTCTCCTCGCGAGATATTGCTTTGATGCAGGCGACAAGAACAAGTGTGGGTGCTTTTGATCTTCATTGGAGAGCCTCGAGGTGAAAGAAGCCCGCTGCATCCCCACGATGTTCGTCGTGTCATCCCACTGGCAGCAAGACGACCAATTGAGGCCTCTCGATCCACGCGTTCAGCTCAGCCTGTTGCCCGGTACGTAGGACGAAGAAGATGAGAGTCTGTCGGATTTGAGCCATTTCACTTTCTGGTGGCCTCCAGAGGACTCAACCTCGATGACTTGTGCACGGTTGAGCTGTTGAACATGTCGTGATATCTTGGCCGTGGTTATTCGGAGGGGCTTGGGAGGATTGAAAGGCTCGGAAAGTTTCCAAGTTTATGACTCTGCCAATCGTCACAAATAGACAGCTGCAGGTAAAGCTGCTGCTGCACCTCTATCACAGAGCTACAGCAGCTTCATCAACCCGTGCAACGAGGCTGTTGTCCTCAAGTCCACCACGACACACACACACACACACTCACACAACACCCCTTATGTGTGCCATTATGTCGGTTTGATAGCTGGTTGACAACTGTTGAACAATCTCTCCTCCATCTGCCTCTGTGTCTGCCATCCGCCTGTTCTCCCATCTGCTCTGCCACCAGATTTCCCTCTCGTCTTCGCGCTCGATTCTCGATTACCGATGGCGGTAATATCCGATTCATATCGGGGAAACTCCAGGACCCCGCCTTTTCCTGTCGACAGATAACGATTGGAGGGATGAGGCAGGATGAGGTAGGACGACGGCAGGCGGGAGAACAACGGGAGAGCATCATGCAGCATGTGGCAGGCGGCACGGTGCGTTGGCCTCGTTGGTTGTGATGGTCGAGGGAAGGCGGTCAGGTCAGCGGATTCAAGATGGAAGAAATTCCCGGCATTTTTTAAGGTTTGTGCTTAAATCTACACCCAGCCGCGTACAAACCAGAATCTCGCTAAGCGCTGCTCCGTGGGCTGTTCCAATTAATCTGAACTTCTCCCCCCTCTCACCAACCACCTCTTTTTTTGTTCTCTTTTTTTCTTTCTTTTTCAATTGCCGTCACGCACAGTTGAAAGCATCACATATTTTAAGTGGCAAAATGAAGCTATCGCCAACCCTCTTCAATATCACAATGCTCAAACTTTAAATCCCTCAAAATCATGCTCCAATGTTCCAAAAAACACGCACGGCCTTCAAACATTGATTTCGATAAGGATGATCCTCAACTTATAAGGATGGTTTTCCTTCCTTCCTTTTCCAGGATAAGAGTCTTTGTATTTCGCTCTTTTCGGGGAACCAAGTGGTATATCATGTCCGTGCTGCCTCATCGTTTGGGGGCGCAGTTGAGTGGTTCGTGTCAAGCCGCTTTATTTTGCATTGTTCTGAGTTTCTTGTTATCGAGCTTAGTGGTTCATGCGACTTTTGAGCGTGTGCTTTTGGAGCTTGCGAGTACGATTACGTTTTCCAAAAATGCTTGGGATGAACATCCCAATCGAGCAAATTTTTCCTCGAGAGCGAAGCGATATTTTCAACAGTTGCGATGCGAGCCAAATTCGTGGCCAAGTGTTTGAGAATGTTCAAGGCTACTTTAATTATTTGCCACTTCCTCCATGATGCTCAATCATCTCCCCAAATTCGGCTTTCCCATTACTTTCCCCCAAAATCACACATCCATCAATAATGACACACAATTTCATCAACTCCAAAACCTCCGATCTCGTACAACCTCATCAAACAGGTTCCAAAAACACAAGACTGTCAATCGTACACACAGTCGTATTCCCATTCACACGTGCAACAGGGTTGCTTATTGAATATCGAAAAGCTGCCTGTTGACTTGGACTGTACGAGTTGTTAGTCGTCGATCCCATACTCATTTTGTCATTCTATCATTTTGGGAGTTGGTTCATTTACCTCGCGCACCAATCTGTGTTTGTGGTTTCCGCAACGATTTTGATCTTGCTGAAAGTTAGGGAGCCAAAATTCCATGTTGCGCCTGCTACGAGTTCTATCACGAAGAGTGCTTGGGTCAATTTTCCGAATGCATCTTCGTCGAGAGTTATTAGCAATGTTCTTCAGGATTATGTACGAGATGGGAAGAAAAAGAAGCATACTAATGTGATCCTGTGGCGGTATAACATCGCTGATTGCATACATCGAGCCAGCAGCCGTTCCGATAACGCCAGGCGATGTTTGCCAGCGATCCAACCACTGTCCAGTCGTCGGATTCAAGGCGAAACAAATTGCTATTGAATCTCCTGGGTATACTGCATCTCGTTAGCTTGTTCCCATTCAGAAAACATTCCCCTGAATTGTTTCACGCACCGAGAACGTCTCTCGTTTTATTGTAATCACCACTGTTTATATCATCCATCAGTCAGCGCAACCCAACGCGAACAGATACTTGGAGATTGGATTTTGATTGGACTTACTTGCTAGCAACAGTCCACTCAGCAAACGTCCACGCCCCAGGCACAACTTCATCACCACTAACATCTTGGAAAACGAAGTTATTCGTGTCCGGTTGGAGACCAGGCCATATGTAATGGATTCCTCCGGGTGAGGGGATTTGGGGGATTGTCATCGTTGTTTCGAGCTAGGTGCATATTAGTTAGTGGGGATGTTTGGGAGTGATGTGGAAAGGTGAGATACCCTGGTAATTATCCCATCAGGTTGGAAGAAGAGTCCATATCCCGATATACTTCTGATCATACACACCACCAAGACAAATAGTAAGGCACGGGAGAACATTGCTCTAGAAAGTCTATTTTCCGAGGGGTGGAGGGTGCGGTGTTTGTGGAATGGTGTTGACGAAAACGAAAACTTGTTTTTGGTTTTCTTTTCTCCGATGAATAGATTGACGGGAACGAGATGGGGATGGAAGACTTTGAGGGAATGGTTGTTTGGATTGACAGGTACGAAAGCTCATTTCCAGGTCAGGTACATGTCATTCGTGATAGAACACTTGGGGGTTTATCATGTGTTACAATGGCTTCTTCGGTTTGCTCGTTTCCGATGACAATTGGACAAAGTATACTTAATCGTAAGTACAATTGAGGGTGTTGTGGAAGTCTAGAACTGGGTTCGATTAACCATTTTTAGACGATATCTGGGCCATTTGTTATTTTTAGATTGGAGATGAAAACGTGATATGATTTGGTGATTGACAGTTTTGTGTTTACGGATACGCATCAATATCAGTAGAACTCCGTTCAATGTTTCGGGTGATCTATTAGTAGGAGTGATGGCTTTGATGTTTGGGGAACTTTTGGAGGTGTTAGGGGAAATAAGACGTCAATTTAGAACCATCCCGGCCATAGATGAAATATAGTCAGGTTTCGAAGAGGTAACACATATTCTAGACACAGGACTTGTTATCTCCCCCTTTGGAGGCCGTAGTATAGCTCGTTTGAAGGGTAAGAATAAAATTTGGACACCGCTCGCTCTCAAAACTCAGCACTATTACAGTATCCTATAGTATAGCGCTGAATCGTAATAAAACTATATACTCTTCGTAAATAAGTAAATAGTCAGTTCTAGCTATAATTCTGTCTATTTAGAATGTTTCTGTAATAACTATAAGTAGAGTTAACGTGGTTTATCACCGAGTCGGTAATATTACCGAGTCGGCAATTTTCTCTCACATTCCACTCTATTAAGTTTAACACACGTTTTCTCAACCACTATAAATAGAAGTTTATACCAAAGAAGCTCGAATAATCCTAGCTCTTAAAGCTATTCGTTTATCTAAGAAGATTAACCCTTTAGCTATAGTAAAGCTTTATAGAGTGCCTAGATCTATACTCTTAAATAGAATAGCTAGCCGAACTCGAAACGAAATCCGACCTAACTATATTAAGTTATCTAAGATAGAAGAGGAAGTAATTATTCGGGATATACTTAACCTAGATTCTAGAGAGTTTGTACCCTAGCTAGCTAGTATAGAAGATATAGTAAATTTTATCCTAGAATTAAGAGAGAGGAAACGCGTTAGTAAGCTCTAGGTATATCGATTTATATAACGACAACTAGCTCTTAAGACGCGTTTTAATCGCGTCTATGATTTCTAAAGAGCCTTATATAAAGATTCTAAGCTAATTAGCTCGTAGTTCCGACTAGTTGAAAATATAAGAGTAAAATACAGGGTATTAGACTATAACTTCTATAACTTCGACGAAACCGGCTTTATAATAGATATAATTTGCCTTATAATAGTTGTTATCTATATAGATCGACGTAGTAGAGGTAAGACAGTTTAGCTAGGGAATCGGGAATAGGTTATAGTAATTGCTTATATTAATAGTAAAGGCTAGAGTATCTCTTTATTTCTAGTAGTTTAGAGTAAGAACTACCTCTTAAATTAGTATATAGATAGCGGTCTCCTAATCGATTAGGTTATTAAACCGATAAGTAATAGATAGGCGAATAATAAGACAGGTCTAGAATAGCTAGAACACTTCGACAAATATACTACTACTCGTATAAGAGGTCTATATCGAATACTTATATTAGATAGATATAAGAGTTACGAATCAGCTAAGTTCTAAGAGTACTATAAGATATATAGTATTATTACTCTTAGATTATCTTCTTATTCGTTCTATCTTACCTAGCTACTTAATATTAGATACTTTAGTATCTTAAAACAGACGTGTAACAAACCTAATCTACTAGCTCTCTGGTAGTTATCTTTACCTGTAGTATATATAGATATAGTAGATAATCAGAGAAGTAAGAGATAGTTTAATTAAAGATCTAAAGCTATAGAAGAGAAGAGAAGGAAAGAGGAGACTTCTAGAGGTTCTATAATATAGAGATAGCTAAGAAATCGATAAGTTATAGAAATGTCGATCCGTTTATAGAAATAGTTCCTAGCCTAGGTAGGAATAGTTCTAGGCTAGGCTAGGAATAGCAGGCTTTGCAGACGCCGGCGAGCAGCCGTACGCGAGTCACGTGCTCGGCGGTGGCTAGGTCTATAACAAGGCGTATAGTCAGTAGATTAAGACGTTTATTAAAGCCTATATTAACTATATTACGAAGGTAGAGTTCTTTCTAGCCTTTATAATAGCGTATAAGAAATCTATAATAGTCTAAAACTATTAAGCTAGATTCTATAGAGATAGCTTAGTATCTTTTAACCTATAAGTAGTACTTTCAAAGCTTAACGTATAGTTATAGACTCTAACTCTCTCTAGACTCTCTATAACTAATAGCTACTCTTAGGTCTCCTAGACTCCTTCTAATCTAACTAAAGCTCTCTTATAAACAACTCTTGTTCGAAATCGGATTACCTATGTTAAGAGTTATACCCGTGGAATAAGTCTCGGAGTACTCCAGCGACGCATTCACGTGACCTCGCTTGGCAACGCATAGACGTAATAGAACCTTCGAGAGTACCCTTAGCAGAACTCTCTAGAAAGAGCTAACTAAGTATATAAGTTAGTAAGGACTCTAGCTTAGAAAGGATAATCGAATCTTCTTATATATAGACAGCCTCTATAGTTTAATTTATTAGTACTTACTATAAGCTCTAATATTAGATTCGATTTAAAAACAATAGACCTTTATAGTAATACTAGAACATATTAGGCTATTTTAGTAATACTAGAATATAATAAGCCTTTATAGTAATATTAGAACATATTAGGCTATTTTAGTAATACTAGAATACATCGGGCCTTTATAGTAATACTAGAATATATTAAACTATTTTAGTAACACTAGAATACATCAGGCCTTTATAGTAATACTAGAACTTACAGGCTATTTCATAGCATTTATAAAACTTATAGATAATAGAAGAACTATAAGAAGACGGTATACTAAATCAGCTACCTGCCTAGTTCCTATAGTATATTTAAGAGCAGTAGAATTAGTTAATATCTACCTAAGAGGACAATCGTCTATAGATTATAAACAAGTAAAAGAAGGATAAGAAAGCTCGCTTATAAATAGTCTACAACGATAATAAACCTAGGAAATCTCTTCCTCTACTACTAGAATTTTATAGAGACTTAGATAAGCTAGAAGCTTAGTTATAACAAGCATAAGCTAAAATCGAAGTCAACTACTATAGATATACTAAATACGTTAAGTTTTAGACACTTAACAGATCTCTACAGAGTAAGGCGCTCCGTAGAATAGAAGCATAGATATAAGAATAGTATAAGCTAGAGCTAGCTAATAATAGTGATTTCTTAGATCGAGTAGAGTTTATATTTAGAAACCTATAAGCTAAGGAAAGAGCGTAACGAAAGCTAGAATCCTTCTACTAAGGCTTAAGACTATTCCTAGAGGTCTTTATAGAATAGCAAGCTCTACTTATAGAGTCTAGAGAAGGATCTTAGCTAGATAACATAAAGAAGATATCTCTTAACCGAATCCTTAATAACGAGTTAGTTAAGATAATAATTATAGTTCCTTCTTAACCTAACTTCGAGTCTTACTACTCTATTATTAAAGAAACGGACGACTGCTTAAAAGCTTATAAAGCTCGAATATTAAGATCCAGGGCCTAGACTCTCCTAGAAACACTATAGACCTCTTAGAAACGCTCGACAGATACTACATAGTAGGTAATAAGTAGTAATATCGCTAATAGACCGAAAGTCACCTATAAGACATCTATAGAGAGCATAGATTAGGAACCGGCACCTACTAAAGTCTTAACAACTAGTACTAAGCATACTAAATAGATGTCCTAGGAAGAACGAAGCAACCGTGCTCGTACTAGTCGCTGTCTTCGCTATAGAGCTACTAGTTATTTTATTTAAGAATGTCTATATAAACTACTAAGGCGACCTATAACAGCGGATTCAGTCTATAAACAGAAGACAGAGGTTAAGAAGGTAGCACTAGAATTAGAAGAAGAAGATAGTAATATCTCCTCGGATTCAGAAAACTAGTAGCTCCTATTAGAAAGCGTAGGTAGAGGCGACAAAGGGAGTTATTAGTAATAGATACTTAAAGACATTTTAAGTAGGAATATATAGACGAAAAACCTCTTCTTATATCAGCTTTAGTAAATAGAGTAGCTACTTTATAAGTCTTAGTAGATTCAGAGTATTTAGTCTATAGAATTATTTTAGACTATTTTATCTGTTATTATTAGCTCTCTTATATATAAATCACACTAAGGTATTTATAGTTAGTAGAAAGAGTATTAGAGAATACTATATCCTAAGTAGTATCTTTTAGTATAGATATTAGAAGCTACTAGCAGAAACGGGTTTATACTTATATAGTCTCTAAAATCGAAGGCTATAAAATAATTCTAGGAAAATCTTAGTTAAGGAAAGAGCGAGCTTTACTTAACACTGCTAAGAGATACTTACTTTTCTAAGACTCTAGGTTAGAAGTTTATAATAAGCTAGAAAAGTCTTACTCCTATAAGTAAGTAAGCATAGCTGTCTTCTACTTTCTTATAGATTATAAACGTAAGCTATAAGTTTTCTTAGCTAGCCTCGTAGACATTAGTAAAGCGTTAGTAGAGAAGAAGTATATAAACCCGTAGATAAAGCTATCTAGCTAGATCGATCTAGAATTCTACCTAGCTTTTAATAGAAAAGAAGTAAATAAGTTACTAGTATACTAATAAGGAATTAATTATAGTATTAAGCTTTTATAGATAAACAGCGGATCTAAAGAGACAGTCCTATAAAGGCTACTCTATAATATATTATAGGACGAGCTATTAGTACTTTGTAAAACTCTAACAAAGCTACTAGATAAGGAATTCATTTAAGTAAACAACTCTCTAGTAGCTACGCTAGTACTCTTCGTATAGAAGCTAGGAGAGGGCCTACAGTTCTATTATAACTACTAGGCACTAAATAAGTTAACCTATAAGGACTACTATCTATTACTCTTAATCTAAGAGATACTTAACTAAATTAGAAAAGCAAAGTAGTTTATAAAAATAGATGTTATTACTACGTTTTATAAGATACGAATTAAGAAGAGAGATAAGTAGAAAACGGCTTTCTAGACACGCTTTAGGCTTTTTAAATAGCTTATTACCTCTTTTAAGCTTATAAATACTCCTAGTACTTTCTAGTAGTATATTAATTATATACTTTAAGAGTTCTTAGACAACTTTGTCTTAGTATATATCAACGATGTCTTAGTCTTTATAGATAGTACTTATAACTAGTACCGCGAGTATATTTATAAAGTAATACAAAGGCTTTAAGATACTAGGCTATAGCTTAATATTAATAAGTACGAATTTAAAATATAGTCTATAAAGTACCTTAGGTTTATTATAGAAGTAGAGAAAGGTTTATAGATAGACCTAGCTAAAATATAAGCTATTATAGATTAGAAAGCACTAATAACAGTAAAAGGCGTTCTTAGCTTCCTAGGATTTGCGAATTTCTATCGACGGTTTATTAAGGACTTTTTACAGATTATAGCTCCTCTTTATAGCCTTGTTAAAAAGGATATATCCTTCTAATAGATAGACGAAGTAAACAGAGCCTTCGAACAGTTAAAGCAGGCCTTTACAGAGGCCCTAGTACTAGCTTAGTTTAACCTAGATTATAAGACAGTCCTAGAGATAGACTCCTCTAGATATTACTTAGAAGGCGTGCTCTCTTAAGTAAAGAATAACGTCTTATAGCCTATAGCCTTCTTCTTAAAGAAACACGTACCTACTGAATATAATTACTCGATATATAATAAAGAGTTATTAGCTATTATTCGTTATCTTAAGAAATAGGAAGTAGAGTTAAAAAGTATTAGGCAGTTTATAGTACTTATAGATTATAAGAATCTTAAGTACTTTATAATAGTCTATAAACTGTCTAAAAGACAAATATAATAGTAGTTAATACTTAGTAAGTTTAATTTAATAATCTAATACCGCCTAAGTAAAGAGAGAGGACTACTAGATATATTAATAAGAAGGGACTAGGACCTCTTAGAGGAGGGAGATAAACGCTTTAATTATAGAATAGTATAATTAATTCTAGATAGAATGATTTAAGGAAATACTATATAACTAGCACTAGTATTAACAAACGGGAGGAATTAAGTAAGCAACGTAGCGACGTAGTAAGCGTTTATAGACTAACTATAGAACCTCTTAGAAGAGGGAAAGGTATAGGACAAGGACTTTAGACGTCTTATAAACACTATCTACTAAGGAGATAGGGTGTTTCTAGCAGACCTAGCTTCTCTAGTTAAAGTCTCTATCTCTAACTACTTAGTTAATAAGAACGGTGATTTATAGTTTAGAGGTAGACTATAGGTCCTCGACTATAAGCTGCTATAGACTGTAATTATATAGGAACTCTATGATTCTATACTTATAGGCTATCCTAGTAAGAATAGGACAATTATAATAGTCTTAAGAGAGTTCTTCTAGCTAAACCTATAGACTATAGTTAAGTAGTTTATCTATAACTATAGAGTTTATAGATATACTAAGGTCTAGAGAGATTATAAATAAGGCCTACTTCGTCTCTTACTAATTCCTAAGCAGTAATAGCAGGAGATCTCTGTTAACTTTATTAGACTACTACTTATAAGTAAAGGCTCTGATATAATAGCAGTGTTTATAGACTGTTTAGGCAAAGAGGTACTCTTTACAGCTTATAACTCGACTATATTATCAGAGGAATTTGCTCGCTTATTTATTACTATATACTATAGCTTATATAGACTACTAAGAGTAATAGTATCTAATAAGAGCCTGCAATTCATTAGACAAGTATAGAAGACGCTTTATAACTTCTTACGGATTAAACGACGGATCTCTATAACCTTCTATCTACAAACTAACAGGTTAACAGAATAGGTAAATACTAAAGTTAAGACGCTTCTATAGCAGTAGATTAATATAGCTTAGGACGACTGAGCCGACTAGCTGCTAGTAGTATAGCTAGCTTTTAATAGACGGGATTTAATATTAACAGGTATAAGCCTCTTCTAACTTAGCCACGGCTATCCGTTATAGACTATCGACCCCTTAATAGACGTCGTAGTACCTGTAAACATAAAAACACTAATTCAAAAGAGCGAAGCAATAGTAGCAAAGATTAAGGCTATTATAGAATAGGTATAATTATTAATAGCAAGGGTATAACAAGATCAGAAGACTTAAGCAAATCGTTTATAGAATACCGCTCCTATATATAAGATTAGAGACAAGGTTTACTTAAGCTTATAGAATATACAGACAGACAGAGCTAGTAAGAAACTAGACACTCGATCCGCTAAGTTTATAGTTATCGAGGTTATTAGCCCGTCTATATATAAGCTAGACACCCTACCTAGTATCTACAATGTCTTTAATATAGACTTATTAAGGCCAGCAGCTATAGACCCGCTACCTAGTTAAATTATAGACGATGATCAACTACCTATAATATTAGTAGATAATACTATAGAATAGTAAGTTGAAAGAATACTAGGTTAACAACAAAAGAAGCTCTTAGAGAAAGACTCTCGTACTCGACTCGAGTATAAGGTTAAATAGACAGGATATACAAACCTAACATAGGAACCTACTACTAAGTTAGAGGACACAGTAGCCTTAGACACCTACCTTCAAGAGTAGGAAGAGAGGTAATATCAAGGGTTACACCTATAGAATAAGTCTCAGAGTACTCCAGCGACGCATTTATATAACCTCGCTTAGCAACGTATAGACGTAATAGAACCTTCGAGAGTACCCTTAGCAGAACCCTCTAGAAAGAGCTAACTAAGTATATAAGTTAGTAAGGACTCTGGCTTAGAAAGAACAATCGAATCTTCTTATATATAGACAGCCTCTATAGTTTAATTTATTAGCACTTACTATAAGCTCTAATAACCTGTTACTAAGAGAGCTTACTAACTCTACTCTTTAAGACAGTTACTATATTAGCTAAAGATATAGAGTGAATAGCTTATAAGATAACTCTACTGTCTACTAAGATACGTACTCTTTAAGCAGCTAATAAAGCTCTAAGCAAACGCCGAAGAGCTAAAAAGGCTCGTGTCTATTAAGAGAGTGTACTTATAGTAGAGAATGTCTAAGATATTATAGCTTAAAAGAATGTAGATAAGCAGGTGCGACGCGATATACGTGCGGCGGGGGGTAGTTATAAGAAGAGGCAGCTGTCTAGGCGACTGTTATAAATCACGGAAAGTAGTAAGTAGTCTAGACAGCGCTCTAATAGGACAAGGTACGACATCTAGGAAAGGAAGGTAATATAGGAGGAAATCAGTAATATAAAAGATATATAAGGGTTTTAGGATCTTACTATTATAATATTATTAGAAGTTATATACGATTATATAACGTAATCGCTCTAATCGATCTAATCGCTCTGATTATAAGCGATATAGACGATATAAGCGATATAGGTGATATATATAGAGAACGAAGGTTCTATATAAGACTAGCACGTCTACTATTAGATAGGAGCTTCGTACTTAACTTTAGTTGTTAATCTTATTATCTTATTTAATATCTTTGATATAAGTAACGAGTTTACTTCTAAGTAAACAACTTATCACGTCTATACTTCTTACTTATATACTAACTTTCGAGACTTAGTTATCTTTATTAAGTTTGTTTAAGTTTCGTTATACTTTAAGTACCTGCTTAGAAGTATAGCTGATATAATATCGAAAACTACGCTATCTTCGAGTTTAACCTCTATACTACCTCTAGTACTAATAATACTAGTAGTACTAGTTACTACTCTTAGAGAGGAAGTGAAGTTACTAGTACTAAGAACATTTAACAGCTCTCTAGAGAAACTTACTAAGTTTATTATAAAAGCTTTAATATATTTAAACTTTTACTTAGTATAGTTTACTTATAAAATAGATTAAGTTATATAGCTTACTACCTGTCTTAAGAGAGTAGCGTATAACTAGATAGAACTATATTTAGAGGATTTTTAAAAGAATAAAATATTAAATAGAAAGGTATTAAACCTTATAAGTAAGAGTACTTAGAGACTATTCTTAACTATTACTAGGTTTAAGAAAGGAATTAACTAAGCGTTTATAAATATAGATTTAAAGAAAAAAGTAGTACGAGCTTTATATAGCCTTTGTTAGAAGAGTTTAGCTACTAAGTATATATTAATATTCTAGTAGTACTCTATACGTCTTAGTTAGAATAATAAGGCTTTATATAAGCAGTTTTATAGAGGATTAAAGGATAGTATTAAGAACGAGTTAGCTAGAGATAACTTTCTAAATATACTTGACAAGTTAACTAATAATATAATTAAAATCGATAATTAGAATTATAAGCGGAGTTTAGAGAAGAAAGGTAGTTATAGACATTGATAAGGAAAAGGTAGGAAAAAGGACTATAGAGATTCTATAGAAATTAACGCTATATAGAAGTGTTAGGTTCTAAAGAAAGGAACTTAGAGTAGAAACCTATAAAAGAGAGAGCTTTCCTAGAAAGAGTAAGATCGTCGACGTAAGTAGAACTTGTGTTATAACTGTAGCCTCTCTAGCTGTAGAGTAAATAAGTGTAGTAAGAAGAAAGACTCTAAAGAGAAGTAAGCTAACGCTATTATCTAAAAAGAAGTAGCTTTACTAAAAAGAATTAAACTTATAGACGAAGAACTCGAGGCTAGAGAATATAGTATATAGATTAAAATAAATGCTTTAGATATAATAGTAAGCGCTATATACCTATAGCTAAATAAAGGAATCGAGCTATAAGTTAGTAAGATATAGAATACTAATAATAGTAGGAATCTACTTCTTAAAGAATATTATAATATATAGTTAGGAATAGAATACAAATTACCTCTTTAAGTAGAATACGAGTTACTACTATTAATAAGTTTATTAGAGTTATTAGAATTAGAATCTAATTCGTTAAAAGTAGATCTAAGAATATATAAGCTTAAATAAGATAAGATATAGGCATTTATTAGAACTTTTAAGAGAGAGAATAGATAGGTATATATAGAAAACTAGAAACCTGATTTTTAGAGCTTATATTCTACTTAAGGAATTAACTCTACTATTTTAACTACTTATAAAATAGTTTAGAATAAATAAGATAGAGTAATATTAGTAAGTCTTGTTACTAGAAGAGAGACTATCGAATTTAAGGAACCTAGACTAGAATAGGTAATATCTAATAAGCTATCTAGTCTATCTAAGATAGGAGACCTATAGATAGTTGTAGATCTATAAGAGGAAACTAGCTTATAGTAATAGCAGAGTTCTAATAACTTTATAAGACATCTGAAACCTAGTTTCTTAGACACGCTATCTAATAATAAGGAAGCTATATTAGAAATAGAAGGCTAGTATACTATAGTTACTTTAGTTAGAAAAGTTAGAGTAATATTTTAAGAATCTAAAAGTAGAAAGTTATTTAGTATAATCTTTTAGGAAATAAACGAATATAATATAGACTAAGAAATAGAGTTAGTATAAAGAGAACTCTACTAACTAATAATTAGAAAGCTAAACGCTACCTCTAGAGAAAATCAGTTAGTAATAACTATAAAGATAAAAGAGAAGAAACTTCGAGTTATAATCGACTCTAGAGTAATAGGTAATTTCCTCTCTCTAATAGCTTTAAAAAAGCTAAACGTCTTAATTAAGAATATAAAACTATACTACTTAGAGGTAGTTAATAGAACAGATATTACCTACTAAGATAGGATTATTAATTAGTAAACTATTCTAATAAAAGTTAATATTAAAAGACACTACTTAAGTATATAATTTAATATTATTAAAATAGGAAGTAAAGAAGTAATACTTAGTATACTATAGATTTAGAAACATAATCTAGATATTAACTAGAAGGCTTAAATAATAACCTTTAGTTAATATAATTATATAGGTTCGTAATTATAACTATAAGACTAGAACGAGGTTAGCGCTACCTCTTCTAAGATATTAGAACACCTTACCTAGAGTCTTTTACAGATTAGTAGAACAGCTGATAACGAAATACCTATATAGTATAAAGAATTTAAAGCTTTGTTTAAAAACCTAGAAGACTTACGAGCTTTACTAGAACATTGCTTATAAGATTATAAGATTAAATTAAAAGAGAGTTATTACCTCTTAAAGTAGAAGCTTCGGTTATATAACTAGAAAAGCCTATAGAGAATAGAAAGTTATATAAGAGAAGGTATTAAGAAGAGATATATTAGAAAATCTAAGTCGCTAATTACCTTAAATATACTTATTATTAAGAAGAAAGATAACCTAGATAAGAGAGTATATATTAATTACTAAGAAGTAAATCACGCTATAGTTAAGAACGCTTATCTACTACTATCTAGCTAATACTTATAAGATAAGTTAGACAAAGTAGTACGATTTACGAAACTAGATTAATAAAACGCTTATAAACTTATATAAATAAAAGTTAGAGATAAATAGAAGATAGTATTTACTTTACTATTAGGTCTTTATAAATATATAGTTATACTATTTAGACTTTATAACGTACTAGCTATATATTAGAGATAAAATAATAATATTTTAGAAGATCTTCTAAGAGTAATAGTAATCTATTACTTAGATAATATCTTAATATTCTTAGAAAAAGAAGAAGAATATAAAGAATATATTAAAGAAGTTTTATAATAACTTATAAAAGTGAACTCTTAGTTAAAACTCTTGAAATACGAGTTTAGAATAACTTAGATACTTTTCCTAGAATAGGTATTTAGCTTAGAAAAAATAGAAATAGATCTAGTAAAGATTTAAGATATCTTAAACTAGAAGTTACTAGAGAATATAAAAGATATATAGTTCTTTCTTAGATTTATAAACTTCTACTATCTGTTTATCTAAGACTATATAAAGATTATTAAACTAATATTAGTACTAGTTAAGAAAGCTATTAAGTTTATTTAGAATAAATAAGCGAAGAATACTTTTTAGAAAATTAAAGTAAGGTTTATAAATAAACCTAGTATAATTAAAATAAACGTCTTAGATATAGTAGTAGATATGATTTACTTATAACTAAATAATAAAAGAAGACTTATATCTATTATATATTATTCTAAAACGTTTAACCTAGTATAATAAAACTATACTATTAGCTCTAGAATACTAGAGAATTTATTTATAGCTAGTAAAATACTAAGTTACGATTCTATCTAACTACGAGAACTTTAGAACGTTTATAACAACTAAGGAACTTACGACTAAATAGTTAGCTAGATAAGCAGAGATATTAGAAGAGTTTAACATCGTTATTCGTTATATAAAAGAGATAATAAATGCTTAAGCTAATACTCTTAGTTAGAAACCTAGATATAAGAGAAATAAAGAGTATAAAAAGATTATAATCTTAAAAACTCTTAAAAATAGAGACTTAGTACCTACTATATACGAAATAGTAGTAATAAATAACATTTAAATAAAAAAAATTTAGAACATTTATAAAGGTTATAACTAGTATATAAAAGAGAAACTATAGGTTCCTAGCTCGTATATAAAAGAATTCGTATAAGAATACTATATTATACTCGCTTATAGCTACTAAGGAATTCGTAGAACTCTCTAGAGAATAAGATAATACTACTATATTAATCGATTATCCGCGATAATTAAGAAAGTAATAATAGAATATAATATCTATACTAGGAATAAGGCTTCTTACTATACTTCTTATAAATAGATAAATACTACTTTAATATTATAAGTATCTTAGAAATCGATATCTATAGATTTTATTATTAAATTACTAAAATCTAAAGATCTAATAATAGGAGTTAAGTATAATATAATCCTAGTTATTACAAAACAACTTATAAAGTATATAATTCTAATAGTATATATAAAGTTAAGTATAGCTAAGGAATTAGTATTTATATTTCTTAGAGAAGTAGTCTTAAGATATAGACTACTAGAAGAAATAATCTTAGATAGAAATAAACTCTTTATCTCTAAATTTTAGATCGCTCTTATAAAACGAGTAAGTATAAAAAGAAAGCTTTCTATAGCTTTCTACTCTTAGATAAATAGAAGAAATAAACAGATAAATTAAGTAGTTAAAACATATCTTTATTATTATATAAACTACTAGTAAGATAACTAGGTAGAACTACTGCCTCTAGTATAGTTTATCTATAATAGTTTAGTAATAGAAATAATACTTATTATACTATTCTACGCTAATTATAGATATAAATTATTAGTATACTAAGAACTACTATCTACGACTATTAATAACTAACTTACTTATATTTAAGTCTCGAAGATTAAGAGGTTATATAAGGAACTTATAGAAGACTTATAGTTTATTACTAAAAGAAATATATACTATTATAATAAACAACGTAGTTAAGAGCTAATACTAAAAGAGGAGAATAAAGTCTACTTAGTATAAAAGAATATTAATATAAAAAGACTAAGTAATAAACTAGATTATAAGAAACTTAGACTATTTAAAATCAAATAAGTTAAGAGACCTTTAAATTATAAATTAGTACTACTAAAGATAATAAACATCTATCTAGTATTCTATATATCTCTACTTAAACTAGCACTACTAGGAGCACTACTAGCTCTACTTATAGAAATTCAACTAGTAAACCTAAATACTAAATATAAAGTTAAGAGGATTCTTAACTATAAACTTATTAGAGAATAAGTTAAGTATTTAATTAAATAGTTAAATTACCTATACTTAGAAAATACTTAAGAACTAAGAAGTAATCTTAACTATTACCTAGTATAACTTTAGGAGTTCTACTAGTAAAACCTAGGTTTATCTATATCTCGTAGTTAAAAGGAAAAGCTTTAAGAAAGGCTAGGTTAAGACTTAGCTTAGATTAGGAACTAGCGAGAATAGATAGAGCCGCTAGACGTACGATCTCTACTTCTCGTTGTTTTTCCTCTACCTCCTACTACTCTTTCTCTTCTCTTTCTCTCTTCTTAGCTTTATTAAGCTCTTATAGGTTTATAAGACTACGTCGGAGTATCTCTTACTTCCGCTTAGTAAGAAAGCGTTACTACTACTGTAATCGGAGGATTTTCTATATAGCCTTAGAACTCTTTTACATAGCTTCTTCTTAAACTTTAAAGACTATCTCTTCCTCTTACTATAACCGCTGCTACTAAGTATTAATAGACTCTTATTTGAAAAGTAAGAGTATTCGGTTTTATTATTCAATGTTATAGAGCTTGCCTTTTCTAGTATACTTAGAGTACTTAGAACTACTAGCGACGTCGATATAGTAATAACTAGTCTTTACTTAAGTATATTAGATATAGAGAATTATTTTATATTCTAATTATTTAATTTAAAAAGCGTTTAGGATTCTATATTATTTAAGTCTATCTTTATAAATAGGTGTTAATAATATAATAGAAGAAAGAGAAGTCTACTAGCTTCCTAATAATATTTCTTAGCTTATACTTAAGTATAAAGACACGCTAGGCTAAGAAGAAGATAGTATTATAAATTATAGAAAGTAGTAAGTAGTTTAGACAGCGCTCTAATAGAATAAGATACGATATCTAGGAAAGAAAGGTAATATAGAAGGAAATCAGTAATATAAAAGGTATATAAGAGTTTTAAGATCTTACTATTATAATATTATTAGAAGTTATATACGATTATATAACGTAATCGCTCTAATTATAAGTAATATAGGCGATATAAGCGATATAGGTAATATATATAGAGAACAAAGGTTCTATATAAGACTAGTACGTCTACTATTAAATAAGAGCTTCGTACTTAACTTTAGTTATTAATCTTATTATCTTATTTAATATCTTTAATATAAGTAACGAGTTCACTTCTAAGTAAACAACCTATCTTATCTATACTTCTTACCTATATACTAACTTTTGAGACTTAGTTATCTTTGTTAAGTTTGTTTAAGTTTCGTTATAGCGACACTGTAGAATCTATAGAAAAGCTAGTTATAACGTACGAACTTATTAAGAAGCTATAGATATATCTAGTTTATTAGATTCTGATTAGATTTAGTTAATTTAATATATTATAGTTGATTTATTAATATTTAAAGTTTAATACTAAGGAAAAATTACCGACTCGGTAATAAACTACGTTATATAATTTTAAAAAACGATAGAGACTTACGTAAGCGAGGATATCTCGATATCTAGAAATGTTTTTTTATTAGATTAGAAATATTATTTATTTATATTAAATAAATAATTTAAATTTAATTAAGTTTATTTAGAATTAATTCTTTATTATTATAAAAAAAACTTAATAGATATAATATAATTTACTTTATACTAAGATTTATAAAGTATACTACTTAAGTTAATCTAAGTAGTTTATTTAATATTAGATTATTTTAGATTAAAAATAAAGATATTTCTATATACTTTTTCTTAACTTTTTTTTTATAAAAAAAATATATACTATATATAGCTAACGTAGTTTACAAGCGAGTTAGACTCCTAAGTAAAATGAATTTTTTTTCTTAGTATTTTACGAATTATTAAATATCTTATAATATAATTAATTAAATTAATTATACTACTTAGAATTAGAATCTTTATATATTTCTTCTTCTTTTTAATAAGTTTATATATTATAGCTATATTTCCTATATAATCTATAGCGCTGGCGAGGTACTAGACTCGGGTTTATATAATCACTATTTTCTACCAAAACCACTTATTCTTACGAAGTAATATTACTTAGAGCTCTAAGATCTTACGTATCTTAGAGAGTAAGTAATCCTTCTTTCTATAATCGACGCTTTTTTATATAATAACGCCGACTTAGTTAATTATTTACTATACGAAGTATAGTATTCTTAGCGTATAATAAAGCTATCTTAGTAATTATATACTTTATACCTTTTATAAGCTAGTCTAGGCTATATAGAATCTAGGTTAGAGAACTATCCTAGTATTATAAGACTATGTTCTATATATATAATATCTAAGAATAAGCCTCTATTATATTATTTAGAGTCTTTAGTTTCTAAATAGCTAGAAAGCTTATCAAGGTAGATAGATATAATAGAGTCCTTAGTTATATTTTAAGCTATGAAATCATAGAATCTAGGTTATATAGTACTAATCTAGATCCTCGAAACCCTTCTTAAATATTTAATTTAGTTATTATTATATAAAAGGTAGTATAGAATATAGATAAGAAATCCTTCTTAGAAATATATATAATATATAGTTGTATTAATTTCTTAAGTTTAGTACTATATAGTCTTTTTAATACTTAAAAACATCTTATATTAAGTAGCTAGAGTCTATAAGAGGAATAAGCTAGTATATAAAGAGTAATAATATTATTACTCTTATAAAAAAGCTTAAAATCGACTAAGTAGTAGCTTTTATAGCTATTAAGTATAAGGAGCTAGTAAATACTCTTCGTTCGAAGCTTTATATACTAATTAAAATAAATAATCTAATCTAGGCCTTGTTTATTTATTATCTAGCTATTTATAGTTATAGTAATTACTTAATCGCGTAGTAATTAGCTGTTTTCGAACTAGAAAGAGAGGTGATTCTTCTCTACTAAAATAATATATAGAGGTACTACAAAGCTATATAACCTAATATCTTAAATTACTATTACCTATTCCTAGTTTTCTTACTATACTATACGAGGCTAAGAAAGCCTTTTAGTACTTATAATAACTATTTCTAATATAATTTAGCTTATATAAAACCTAGTCTTATTAAAGTTATAAATATCCTTCTTCTAAATCCTATATTTGTTAATTATATTTCGTATAAGACGAAACTATACGTTATATACGTCTGAATCTTCGTATTAGACTCTTTAGTAATTAATTCTTTAATTAAAACGTGTCTTAAGTTCTAGTTATCGTTATACGAAGTTCGAAGTCTAGTTCTTACCGACGTGTTCTATACTCTACTTTAAGAGAATACGATTTGTTATATCTTTAATATAACGTATTTGTAGAGGAAATAATTAAGAATCTAGGTCGAGAATATATTATATAATAACTCTTTCTTCGATCTCTATAAGTTTTCGAGAATTAGTAATAGAATCTTATTATAATAATATTCCGTAAGTTCGATTAAGTAATATTATATAAGATACTTTATAAATCCGCGTAACCTTCTTAGCTTTTAAATATAGACTTATACGAAGCGTATTTAATATAAGAGTTATATTAGACTCTGTCTAATACTTAACTATTTTATTTATTAGAAAAAATCGCGCTCTAAAGAAGTTTATATAATAACGTGTTTTATAAGCGAGTCGTCTATATAAGCGAGTCGTCTATATAAGCGAGTCGCCTACTTTTTCAACCTAGTATTATTATAATATAAAATACTTAATACTATATAAAGTTATTATTACTATAGAAGCTATCTAGTATTCTTTAGAACTTTCGCTATCTTCTATATCTAATATTTCTATCTAATAAGTATAAGAATTATACCTAGTTTTACTATAATAGCTATAGTATCTATCTACGTAAACTCTCTTCCTAGACTCTTTACCTTATTTCTAGCTACTATTTTCCTTAGATATAATTAAATTAGCTACGTTATCTACTATTAATATCTCTTAACTCTTAATATACTTCCTCTTATAACTTTTATACTTAGTTATAGCCTTAGTTATTATACGAAGACTAGTAATTTCCTTATATATTAATACTATATTATATATCACCCTAGTTAAGCCTTTTTCGAGTTAATTAAGAGACTAAATAATAGAACTAGGTAATAAGTCTTAATATCTTTAAATCCGATCTCGAATAAGTGTTAATTAAGCTATTATTTTATATACGTTACTTAGTATTTTAGGTGTCTATAAAGTATCTTCTAGTATTGTTAATATTAGTATATAAAGCTTTAAATCAAGCTTTAATAATACAGCTTCTAGGCTATATAAGACTAGCCTAGCCTCTTTAAAACTCGCGTAGATATTATCCTTTATAAATACTTTATAAAAAGCTACTTTAAATATAAGAAGAAAGGTTTCTTTAGTAATATAATTAATATAATACTATACTAAGCCTAATATCTTAGCTCTATACGCTCGCTTTAATAGTAAGAAGTAGACTATATTAAGCAGCTATAGTAGATACGATAAGTATAGAGATATATAAAGAGTAATAATATTTAAGTCTTTATAGAGTTACTAGAATTTAAGTAAGTTATAGCTTTTATAACTATTAATAATTAATAAATAATATCCTCTTATACTTTATACTTTTATATACTTATTAAAATACTTTAACTATATAACTCTAAGCTTATTATTTATCTAGCTATAATTACTAACCTTAATTACCTAATTATATAGTATATATATATCTTAGTATTAGGTAGAAATAAGTACTTTGTCTACGAATATAATAAATAGTAGAATTACCTATTCTATTATATTAACTCTCTAAATAACTATAACCTACTTACGATTACCTAGCTAAACTTGTTTTCGCTTTCTACGCGTTTCTAAGCTTATAATAATAAGTTAGAACGAAATAACTCCTATTATAAAGCTACTTTTATTAAAGTTATAAATATTCTTATTTTAAATACTATATTTCTCTTTAATAGACTATATAAGCGTAAACTATAGACTAATAACTCGCAGATCCTTAGTTAAAGCTCGCTAACGATCGTATAACCGACTCTATCGAGTTTTAAGCTTAGGTATACGTTTTATAAAGTTATCTAGCTAGTTCCTACTTATAAGCTTTCCGTCGCGCTCTCTTAGTAGATTATTAGCTATATCTCGTACTATATCTCTTATAGACGAAAACCCTCGCGAATCTAACTCTAATATATATCTAACTATTACCTCCTTCTCTAGCTTTATAAGCTTTTTCGAATTAGGCTAGTAATCGCGTTATAAGAGCTTTCTAGTACGTCGATTAGAGAGAGTCTTTTAAGGAATATAGTAAATCTTTATAGCGCTTCGTTTAGTTAATAACGCGTTGTTTTCGAGTTCTTAGGTTACTAAAATAATATTAGCTTCTTAAGAAGGTAATTAAACGTTATAGTATTAGACTATTATAATTTAAAGGTAGTATATAGTACGCGATAAGGAAAGTAGGCGACCCGCTTATATAGGCGACTCGCTTATAAAACACGTTACTAAGAAAAAAAATTCATTTCGCTTAGAAGTCTAACTCGCTTATAAAGTACGTTATAACTTCTTTAATATAAGAGCTATTAAGAAAAGAAGTTTATATCTAAATAGCTCTAGTCTTAATCTATAAGTTCTATATAGCTTATATAGTTATAGATATTAAAATGAGCCCGATGCGGCTGGTTTTATATACTACGACTTCTTAAGTTAGTAGAAGCTCCCGCCGTTCCTGCCCTCTGATTGGTCCGCTTTGTCGCTTTTCGGTTGGTCAGCGCCCAGTGTGTCTAAAGAACTAAGATAAAAGCTAACCTGTTTTGTTTTCTGCCGGCCAATTCTATTCTGACCAGATTACCCTTAAAACGACCCATACGTAGATTTCGATGCATCTTTTGGTTGTGGCGCAGCCAGACTCAAGAAGCGGTGAAAGATCTTGGGCTGAAAATCTGCCAAATAAACAAATAAACCAGGAGAAAGCCACTACCAGAAGCTTTATTGCTTTCAGGTAACCGATGTCGTTATCAAATCATCGTGGAGGGCAACTCAGCCCATCAGGCTTGGCGGGGTTTGTTCAGAGGGTGACGAGATTTTGCGTCGGGAAACAAGAAACAACACTATAATTATCGAGACTCGGCCCAAATATGGAAGCCATCTGTCCTGTTTGCAAAAATCTCGAACCAGAACATTTCGGCTCCTGGACTTCTGAGGAACCAGTCTATCTTCTCAACATCGAGCGACGAAACCTTATTCAAAGTTCTGCTTCTGGTTGTGAGACTTGTCTAATTATCAATGAAGCCAGGAAAAAAGTTGGTAGTGGACTTGAGATGTACAGATCATTCGTTACCATATTCACAGGCAAGATTGGAGATCCTCTTCGCTTTGAACTTGCGAACCGGGGGAGAGACCCCTACGAACTTTGCAGTAAAGATTTCTCGGAAAGAGTTTTTCCATATCGGGTATTTGCCACAGAAAGGTTGGTGCGTAGATTTCCACGGCAAGTTCATTTATATTAACATAAGGGGGTAGCCTCCAAGAAAATCGTTTCCCAGGTATAGGTAGGGTGAACCGACCTGTATCAACAAACGCACTATCGGACGAAGCATTGGAAATGGCACGAAAGTGGCTTTCTAATTGTGTATCAAGTCATGGAATTTGTCGAACCTCACAGCCCACGATTTTACCCACGCGGGTCCTTGAAGTCAAAAAAGATGGTGATAAAGTTTATCTTCGGGAGACCAACGGTATGGAAGGGCAATACGCAACCCTGAGTCATTGCTGGGGAGGATCATTCCCGTTGACCACAATGGTCGCTACCTTGGAGTCTAGAAAACACGGGATCTCGTTTGAGGAATTACCTAAAACATTTCAAGAGGCAATCATTGTGACTCGTCGACTAGAAATTCAATATTTATGGATAGACTCGCTATGCATCATTCAGGATTCGGATGAAGATTGGTTACGGGAGTCTTCCCTAATGGCGAAAGTCTACGAGGGTGCTTTTGTCAACATATCTGCTGATGATGCCGCCAACTCGAAAGCTGGTCTTGGCTCATCCAGAAAATCTCTTGCACGAAACACGATCATACACAACGAAGGCGTATATGTCAGCCGTGCACTTCTTAGACAAAATTTTGAAGTGGCACATGCGCTACTCGACGACAACTATACTGGCAGGCTCTTTGAAACAACACCTTGTGTTCTCAGCACCAGAGCTTGGGTGCTTCAAGAACGCATGCTATCAACTCGTATACTCCACTTTGCTTTTTCTGAGCTGGCATGGGAATGCGACACCCATATCGAGTGCGAGTGTTGTTTAGAACCCAGGACAGCAGACCAAAGATGTATCAGAACGTTTACCAACCCTTTTACGACATCAAATCTAGACACTGCTACATACAGGGGTAAAACTGTAAAGAAATCAGAAGTTTGGGGAACAGTCCTCCAAGCCTACAATGAATCAAGTCTCACTTACGACACTGATGCTCTGAATGCGATTCTTGGACTAGCCTCAATGATGGCTATATCCTCCTCCAAAACCTTCATGGCAGGCTTATGGAAAGAGGATCTTCCATGGGGGCTTTTATGGCGCAACTACAATTCTGGCAAAGGGATTCACAGTCCACAATTCGTGGCCGAGAGGCGAAAAAAGTATTTTCCATCGTGGTCGTGGGCATCGATACGAGGGAGGCTTTGCATGAATCTCGTCGCAGAAAATTTCGCCGCCCAAGAGCTTCGCTCGTCCTGGCTGCTAATTAATGGAGTCAATTGCGAAAACCAAGACTCATTCAATTTCGTGGATTATCGGAGCGGTTGCATGCATGTATCGGGCTGGATGGCGACTGTTAGTTTACCAGATACTACTGGCAAAAACGGCAGTGACATTTATTGGAGCTTTCGAGGGTCCTGGAGACTCTTCATTAGCAAGTTCGGTTCAAAAATAAGGGTCGATGTAACTAACTACAGCGAGTTTACACCGTTGGTTTATTATTTCTTTTGGTGGCTCTAGGCGAAGTTCCTGGGAAAGATGGTAAATGTAGAGAAAGCGGTATTAGCACGACCTTTTACTTGGTCTTACGAAAGCGTCAGGGATATTATCAAAGAATTGGTTATTTGAAGCAGGAACAAAATGCTGCGGATTTTGAACGGTATAGGCATGTTTTTGAGTTTGTAGATATAACATTGGTCTAGTGGGATGGTCCTGAAATGGAGCAAGCTTATTGGTGATAGCGTGTGTATTTTCTCTGGGGTTATAATTCCATTCGTTATGAGAAAGGTTGGCGAAGAGGCAAAAAGCTAGAGTCTCACTAGCGAGGCTTGGGGCCTGTTTGGCTCACTTCGTAGCATATCTAGATCTTCCATTAAATATGTTAGGAGTGGTTTTGTGTGACCTCCCTATATGTAATTATTATCTAAGGATTCGAATGATATATTCGGTAATCGTTTGGCTCGTGGTACGCGTGGTGCATGTATCGGTGCATGTGGACGAAGACGAAGTTGTGAATTGACGAGGAAAAAACAAACGAGGAAGGTTTATCAAGAACGATGTTACAATATTTTCTACATAAGATCAGAACCTTATATACTGTATTACATGGAGGCTGGCGCGATTCTGTAAAAGCTATTAATCCCAAGTCTCAATCCCACACAACTGGTGGCTATGCTCAGAATATGGAGTTGTACTATCAAACTCCTACTAAAACCTTTCTCTTACCAAATCCATGATAAATCTAACAGAAATTATGAAAACCACTCCTCCATCAATGAATTATGTGAAGTAAAAAAGTTCAAACAAATCTGTTGCAACCTCCAACTATTCCCTCCTCCCTAAAACAAAAGGGTAAATGCCGGCTCTATGCGCTCGCTAACCCCTATGTCTTGATTTATGAAAAACTATCAACTTGCTAAAGGTTGTTTTGGTGGACCGTGCATAGAAATTTCAACTTAAATACATGGAAGTGCTGACATTTGAGAAGATAAAATAAAGGCAAGCAAGACGTAGAAGTGAAGCTATTTTCAAAGTGCTTAGTTCGTATCCCAAAGTTGAGAGGAACAAATATAGCTTGATGGGAGATTCATGATTTTAGAAATGGAATTGTTTTACTATTGATGCTAGAGTTTCATATTATGTCCCAAAAAGTGACGGTAGAGAAGACGGTTTCCAAGTTTGGATGGCTATTAGCAGGGCTGTCAGTTTCGTTTTCTGCGCTAGGGCATCCATCCACTTGAGATGATTGTGGAAATGTAGGATTGTTACCACCTTACCTTCTTTTGAAGCATGTCTATTTTCTTTCATCAAGCTTACTTGTGTCTCATGCATAATCTAAGCAGCAAGAAGAAGGATGAAAAAGAAACACAGTGAAAGAATGATTGGAAAGCTGCCTCATTTAAAATAGTTGCGAAGGTAAGGAGCAATTCTCAATAACACATATTTTTGCACCTGGGTGGGCTTAGGGGGAGCGGACGAGGATCGCGGCAGCCTCACGATGGTCGAGAAGTACAGCGGGTTTCTCAGGAAAAAAAGACTTGTATTCTATTTTACTTGCGAGCCTGTTGAATTCTCAATATTCCGTTGGATACAGGGGAACACGTTGAATGGCGGTAAATCCCCAAACCCCATAAGCTACTCTGTTGCCCCGTCGTTCTGGGTTGCCTAGTTATGGTGCATGCATCAGGTGTTATAATCGGCTCAAACTGCGTATGTTTAGTGTGCCTTTCCAGAAACGTGTAAGGTCTTCCTATTGGCTGAAGGAAGTGGTTGGGGTACGCACTTCTCCGCTTAACGTTGCCTGAGACCGAGTGGGCAATCAGTTGCTGGTAGCTGGGACCTCAAAATACTTCACGCGAGCCTGGGATACCACCCACATCACAGCATAAATCGAACCACCTCCGCCATGAAGTGGTACATCGAAACCGCTATTAGTCTGGCCACGGACGACCTTCTCGGTCAACTTGGTCCAACTCGACTGGGGCATCTTGTTAAAGAAACCGAAATCATCCAACGAAAGACGATTGCAGAGAAAATTCCAAGCAAATGTATGCACGAAGCTTGTGGAGTCGAGTTCGTTCTATCAGATAAGCCGGGATTCTTAGTTTTTGAGGAGAATGAGGACGGTCACCATGGAGAAGGATTGTATCTTCGCTGCTGGCACTGTCTCTCATTTACTTGCGCGGCTTGTAACTGCAAAGTGGGCGGTGATGGGGGTGATGCCTGTGCTACGCACTCGCACAACCAGCTCGTTGCCTCATTCTGCTTACTTCACATCTTTGACGCGGTGGTCAACGAGTGGGTCGACAGGGCTGCAGTCGTAGCCCAGGTAAGTCAGTCCATATAGCTACAATACTTGATTTCCACGACAAATTGAAACTGACTTTGCTACTTTGATCAGGATACGCATATCCCTCACCAAACTATTGGCTAGAAATAGTCTGCGCGTTCCTCTCCATATACTTGTCAGATCCAATCGACGATGACGATGAGGCAGAACAAGTCCTTCAATTACTTAGGATTAGCTTCTTGCCAGAGATCATCTATGCCGAACTCCAAAAGGGCTGGGTTTCACTTCATCCAAACAGTGAGCGGCGTAATTGCAGTTTGGCAATCTGCAAATTTCTTCAATCTTGTTGCGAAACTCCGCAACTTACAGAACTTCTCTTTCGTCGACTACACAACTGCAAGTCATCGATATTTGGCGAGTTCAACACACAGCGTTATCGAGCCACAATCTCTGGAAGTCTCCAAATTGGACCATATGCCTGCGACAAGGAAAGCAGTGACGATTCTTTGACAGGTACCCTGGATGAAACCCTTGATACGATGTTCGATTATCAACCACGCTCATCCAGCCATGTTGACTTGGGCACAACCCCACATGGCGATGGTCCCCTGGGGCGTGGTGCAATAGAGTTCGGTGGCGAATATGGATTCGACGACGAATATGACGACGTTGACGAGTGGCTTGAACGTATTCTAGCTGGACCTGATCGAAGCCCTCCTGGTACTTCACCAATGGAGGTGAACGTCCGAAATCATCTCCTTGAAGTTGCCATGTCCAACAAGATTTTTTACAAGGAAATACAACTGAAGGTAACCCCGGCCCAATTAGATCAGATTGAGGTACTCTTTTTCCCGGCAAGAAACACGCCTTATCATGGAGGGGCTTTTCCGTAGGTTCTATACATCAGTTTCTCAAAATTAAGACATATTTACTAATTATCGTTTAGATTTACCATCGCCTTCCCCAGCAACTATCCCGAAGTTCCCCCTTTTGTGCGATGTGCATTGCCAGTCAATGAATTGTTTCATACAGGCTTAAATCACAATTTCAAAGTCACGGATGGTAAGTTGGAATTCTTTCGCCTATTTCATTACTGACACATATAAATAGTCATGTGGCCAAAGGCAGAGCTTGACGACAACTACTACACGACTTCTCTTTCACAGTTGTGAAACCGAAATCGCACTATCCTCGATCTGGTGAATATTATCAACATTCTGTTCTTCGATGCTCCCGCGCCAGATACTATGCCTCTCAAATTTCAAGAAACCTTTTCCAAATGGTCATATGAAGGAGATCTCCGCACACGAGAGCAACGAGACTTTCAACGAGAAAGACACAGTAAGAAGACCACATTGATTCAGTGTGCGACTATCAAGACAGCAATTCTATCGTGGCTAGAGGACGATACCTGCGATATGATTCTGGACCATAATTCTTGGGACGAGAATATTTGGAAGAGAATCTTGGGGACCAACAAACACTGGAAGGACGAGCGTCATAATATCATATCTGTTGTTGAAGACTGGCTTGATGACCAGAACAATAATTATAGAGACCGCCTTCAATCTTTCACCGGCATCGGTACCGCGTCTGAATTGGGATTTGAAGTCAAGGACATCGTGGATGAGACGGGACGCGCAGTTGAAGATGTTACACAAGAATTCCTGGAAGAGGAGGATTTGCTTCGAAGTTTGATCACGCTGCTTCCATATCCAATGGAACAGGGCAATTCTTTGAAGCGAAAGAGAGATTTCGAGTAAGCACGGCAACATGGTGGTCCGTCTCTAAAATGGGGGGGGGGGGGGGGGGGGGGAGGTTGATTTTTGTGATTGGCGTTGGCCCCTATTTGGGCCGTTTGGTGTTTGAGCATTGCGCTCCATGGTTATTTGTGATTTTTGCGTATCTTTGCCCCCATTTGGACCTGATTATCATGGTTGAGTAGTTTAATTTGTAGCCTCTTCGTTATAATTTGACTTCTTGGCAACCGAGAGTACTTACATTGATTGTGAAATTATAGCTGAGTGACAAACCACAACTTAGTAGGTAGTAATTTAGCTCTGCAAGAAAGAAATTTGCCAGTATCAATTTCTAAACCTTTAGGTTACTGCAATATAGAATGATCTAGATTGTAACTGTTTAGCTTCACATTGGCTGTCGCAAAGGTTGTGATAAGTTCATACAGAAGGTGCAAAAATGCCATTTGTATAATTTAACAATCATCGCTCGATACAGATTTCTTTCGAGTCTTTTCAAAATTCAAAATTGATGAGGTTCCGGCATGGTTTCTTAGGGGTTACCTTGAGAGTGCTTATAGCACGTGCACCGTGCTGTGCCGCAAGTTCTTAGAGGCTCCCCACAGCACACGAAAGGTACTGAAGACATCCCATCTATCCAAAGTTTACAATGGAATCTATAACATCAACAACACCAAGCGGGGTTTCCAAAACACTCAAATACAGCTGCACACTTTGCACACAGAAAAAGATCAAGTGCGACCGTCAAATTCCATGCACCAATTGCAAGAAAGCGGGGGCAAATTGCGTCCCTTTTCAGCCAGCAACGTCACGTCGAAAAAAACAGAGGACAGACATTGACGTGAATGCGCGGCTAAGAAAATGCGAATCTCTCCTCAAAATCCATGGATTGAACGTGGATGATCACGGTGCTTTACCCGAAGTTCCAAAGCCTGAACCAAGTGGTACACTCATTTCGACGGCCTCACATAGACACTTGTAAAAAATATATTCTCTGACCCAGATAGCAATTTATGGACCGAACTATTAGATGAGGTATGAGAGCCCTGAATAGTATTTTAGCATCGACTAACTGGAACTAGCTTTCTGAGCCAAAAAGAGATGTTTCTTCTGAAGAAAATGACTCCGAGTGTGCCCCAGATGGAAGTGGTAGTCTATTCTCATCGGTATCGAACCCCGCACGACCTTCGCACCCCTCTCCAGTGAACATATTCCGGCTTTGGCAGTTATTTCTCGACAATGTCAATCCTCTGTCAAAGATCGTACATACACCTACCCTTCAAGCCGCAATCTTGGAAGCATCAGGTAATATTGAGAACATCCCCAGGAACCTCGAAGTTCTCATGTTTGCTATATATACAGCTGCTGTTATGTCCCTCGACGACGATGATTGCAAAACTACTTTTGGGGAGTCGAAGAAAATGCTCATAAACCGGTACACTCAAGGTACGGAGCAGGCTTTGGTTAGGGTGGGGATTTTGCATTCTTGCGACATCGTTACACTCCGAGCCTTGGTCATATACTTGGTAAGCATCATATTAATCGCACTAGATCTAAGTTTCAATCAAACTAAGAGGTGAACACAGATTGGCATTCGGAATAGCCATGATCCTTATGCATTCTGGTTACTTTGTGGTGCTGCTGTCAGGCTGGGGCAAAGAATGGGCGTTCATCGCGACGGCGCATCACTAGACAATAGTCTTTCGGTATTTGAAGCGGAAATGTGAAGAAGATTATGGTGGCAAATCCAAATGCTGGACGCTCGAATTGGACACCAAGCTGGCATCGGACAATCAATGATTGAAAAGGCGTGGGACATAAAACTTGCCGGAAACTTCAACGATAGTGACCTGGACCCGGATATGAACGAGCTGCCGCCATATTCCGAAGGTCCAACGGAGATGATTTTTATTTCGATGACTTTTGAATGCGGCAATTACTTCATGAATGCCGGCAAAACCTACGACTGGCGAAATAAAGACAACATCACAGGGGGTGTCATTGAGAAATGGCTGAACGGTCTCGAGGACTTGCTAAGAAAGAAATACATCATGTACTGTGATACATCTATCCCGCTTCACCTGCTGACTGAATCTGTCGGCTTGTCAATATTTCAAATAAGAGACTGGAGTCGGTTCGCAATAAAAAGACAAGCAAACTAGGAAGTCAGCAACATGAAAACGAAATCGCTTTTAAAAATAGTCTCATAATCATGAAATACGACTGCACTATCCGATCAATGCAGAGCATGAAGAAGTTCTGGTGGGTTATTGAGAGCCATTTTCAATACAGTGTCTTTGTGTTCCTAATCACCGAGTTACACTACAAAAGTGATGGGCTCCAGACTTCTGAAGCTTGGCAGGTAGTCCAAGACGTCTATCAATATCATCCAGAACTCTTGAAAGACCGAAGTAATGAGCTGCGAACTGCGATTGGAAGTTTTGTTCTCAAAACTTGGGAGAAACGCCAAAATCTCCACGAGACTCCGGACTTCATTTCAGAACTTCGGTCACAAAGACTAAGTCGAGCTATGGGATCGAATTGGAGTTCATTGGATACTTCCACAAACTTCCCACTCCCGTCCATCCAGAAAATGAGATTATGAATACGGAAGATTTCAATACATACGACTTGGGAGTCAACTTTGATCCTAACCTCCAAATGAATGATATCCCCATGGATTGGGATTACTGGTATGCTTCGTTTAATGATGAGCCAAACTTTATGTACTGACTCATTCTTACAGGAACAATCTTATTCAAGAATATGATACCACTGCTACCAGCTCTAACAATGGATGGCAGGACATCATGAAGAATTAACAAAATTTCTGGAGACATTTTTCGTGGTACAACAGGATGATCATCTGAGTAATGGTGTTTATAGCGAGTTGGATTGAGAAGCACATGGCCAAACCCACGGAATCATACAGCCACAGGCAGCAGAATTTGATTGGCTAGGAACAAAAGGATTGAGGCTGAGGGAGTTGCTTGATTGGCATCAGCCCCTTTCGGTCTAGTGGATTTACGTGAAAGATCAGCGTTACGGACACACCACAGGCTGCGCCTTAGGATCACTGTATATTTATATGGTCTTCTCCATCTTTCAATTCACCACTTTATATAATTTTACAAGGCAAATCTACGATAAAATGGACGCTCCACCACCCTACACACCACCAACTTCGGATGCGTTGCCGGAAAATGAAAAACAAAACAGCATTCCCACCTCAGTTCCCTCTCAACCGCAGCAACCTCTGCAAACATTCAACACCCCAAATACTATTTTCCCATCAAATTTCGGTGTATACCATGCACCATCAAGCTTTTCCGACCTTTGCATCGCCACATCAGCCGATTCTTCCAAAACCACTCCATTATTCTACATCTCGACACATGGTGGCTTCAGTTCACAACCTGATGTCGTAATACATTCACAAAACGTCGAGTCATCACCACCCATGGCAACAGCAATCTTCCACTCCTTCTCAAGTTCCATCGACATTCACCTCTTCTTACCATCGGGGCAAAAAATCTCAACAAAAGTAGAAAAAGAAGGCGCTTTCTCATCCACCTATGGTTTCACTCTTCCACTCGCCAACGGCAACATTGAAAAATTCGAATGGAAGAGTAGTCGTGGGATGGAAGTTCGAAATTTGAATGGTAGGAGTCATGGAATGAAGTTGGTTCGAAGTTCTACTGGTCAGACTGTTGCCGCATGGACTGGTCCAAATGCTGGATCGAGGAAGAAGGGCAAGATGGCGTTTTTGGGAAATAACGGCGATCCGAGGTTTGAGTTGGGTATTGCATTTGAGATTGTGACTGTGATCACTGTCACTGCTTTGGTTGAGAAGGCTAAGAGGAATAATAACGGAGCGGCGGCGGGTGCTGCTGGTGGGGCTGCGGCTTGTTAAGGTGGTGATTTTTATGATAACTGTTTAACTTTTCTGTGGTTTTACCGGGTTTAAGAATGAAATACCATTGAAATCAAGATATCCAAGTTCCTGATGAGAATCTAACTACAGGTTTGAGTCCTCGCTTAAATGGCCCACAAGCCACATTATACAAGCATTTTCAGACCATTTAGATGATGACAGTGTTGTGATTTGTGCAATGAAAGTAATATCAAAGTGCTCCAACATGCATGGGGCCTGTGTCCTTATTTTCCCAAAATCCGTCTTGGGAGAGAGAGTCTGTACTTAAAATCCTCGAAACATAACGAAAGCAACCAGCAGAGCAAACACCGTTTCGAGTTCTGTCACAACGCCAACTGTAAACCACATACGCAACGTTTAAAAAAACACGCCATTCTCCAAAGTCAAACATTCCTAATCCAAAAGTCCATGCACATTTCGGAGATGCTGTCGCAAATGATCCTTCCTCGCAAATCCATTTGGTGCGGCCCTCTTGCAGCCAGAAAAGCCGCAAACATAGGGTCGTAATCCATCATGAGAACGCAAATGGCGACGAAGTTCTGCAGATCGGGTGTAGCTTCTTGTGCAGTTGGTGCGTGGGCAACGATGGCTTGGACTTTTAATGGGTCAGTAATGATTCGGTGCTATAAATGGCATCTAGGACTCACGTGTGGTTGCGATTATTGGTGTTGAGAGATTGCGACGATTGTGGAGGCTCTTGATGAAGTGATGGAGTGCTTGAAATCAGAAATGTCAGATCAATCAGCGAGGATGCGAGGAAATTTATCTGAAACTCACCTTTTTGGCTGCATATCTAAGAGTACAGAGTCGAAGGAATGCGGCTCTGGAAGGACCTGTGGTGGTACTAACGGTTCAAACCCTGTTGTAGTAGAAGACTGAATGCCTGAGCAAGCTTCGTTGACCCCAATGATGTTGTCTTCAGTTTGAGCGTGTTGGAGTTGAGGTGCGTGGTTCAATGGCGTCTTTAGCTCTCCAAACAGTTCTTTTTCAAAGAAGTTGGCCTTCATATCAAGGGAAACACAGTCGCGGAGAGGTATCTCATTATCCATATCCACGCTCCCCAAAAGGATCTCAGCCCCAAAATCGCCTAGTCCGAGAACTAATTGTTCAGTTATATCCAGTCCCTCCGACGCTCGGAAACCGACACCCTGCTTCTCCATAGGGAACCCATTACTAGTCAAATGGAAATTCGGATCGCTTAACGTTTGTGGATGAATGATCGAGCTTCTGATAAGAAGTGCTCATCGAATGCGTGGATAGGGTATACGACATCAGATTCAGAATGAGAAGCATGGATGACTGAGCCCCTGTGATCTGTAAACTCCGACTTATGTAAAAATGAAGGAACTCACAAATATAACAATTTAATTCGTTCTTAAATCGCTCTTGATGTTAGTTCCGCGATATATTCGCAGGTTTGGGGGGAGGTTGACGATGACGAAAAGCTACCTTACTCCTGTACGCGATATTCGGGAAAAAGATCACCTAGATGATATTTCCTAGTTTTCTATTGGCAAAATCAAAGGATGTATCCATGGCAAAATTCCAGGTTCTCCATTGGTGAAATCTTAGGATATCTCCATTGGTAATATTGGTCGGTACAATCAGGGTCATCAACACTTTTCGACTTCAAAAAAAGTTGAGACCAACTGAAGGGGCGTAATATGATCTGGTTTCCCTGGTGAAAAATCCCGCTCAGGGCCTTGACTGCATACCAGAGTTGGTATTATCTATGGGAGTTGGAATGATCGCCAGCAACACATCTTTCGTCACCTTTTTATGAAAGTTCCAGGATTCGCCTTAATCATAACATACTCCCTTTCATGAATCTGATTTCTTGTAACCCTATCCTGTTATCGAGTTGTCAATGTAAGTAGTCAGCATCATCAAAATCCGCGAAATAGCAGTGTTAAATTAGGTAAAGAAAACTAACCCAGAAGAACTCCCACAAGACAAACACATCCAGGTATCCAAAGGGTCCACAGTAGGCAGAATATAGTTTCCTGGAAGGGGCATCAAATTATGACTCTTGGAGTTCATAAACCCCATTTGAGCGTCGTAGACGGTATTGCTTCGAGCAACTTTCGAATGAAGGGCCGAATCCATGTCCCCAGCTTGATACAGCTATAATCGGGTTGACATTGTAAAGATTGAGAACTCTGGTGAAAGCAAGGGTTAGAGGAGGTTGACAGATAAGAGGGGGTCAAATATAGGGCTCCCATAATGGTGGGCAGCCAAGCCTCATGAGCCCTTTTTCACCACACCAATGAGCGGCATTTCTGAGCAAGCCACTTTGACTTCTGCGACGCAGCAAAGTCATATAACATATAGCGAAATGAAATACCAGGGTCAAAATCCAATCAAACAATGTCCCTGAAGGCCCCTGGAAGCTATAAACAAGGCTCTCAGAAACTACAAACAAGAGGATTCAAGCGGCTTTTGTGGGGTTTCCAGGGCCTTTGCAGGGCCTGGGTGGTTTCAAGTCTGGCTATTCGGTCTGACCTGTTGTACAATAGGTCAGAATTAAAAAGGGCGACTGCGATCAGCCCTCCGAACTTCGGAACCATAACTCTCAGTAGCTTCTCCTATTCATTCCAGATAACCGACCCAAGTGATATCTGTGAGCCCTCGGGTGTCTGGTAACAACCACATGAAAAATTGTCAATGTGTTTATGCATGTCTTGCTGGCCTTGCCCCTCCCGATAATAGCATGCCCAACAGACCAGAACACCTTTGGCACCCAATGACAGCTGCCACAAGGGTAGTCACTCTCAACCTTGAGGATTTCGAGAAGATAGGGAAGAGGCAGCTTTGATAGGCTCTCATGATGAGTTATCAACTCCAACCCAAGCCACGGGCACAGCCATCGCCAGCATCCCAATAAGGCTCCCCGAAATTTGCACTTGAACATGCCGCCAGACACGGGCATCAATCTTCAAACTCTACCCGGTTGCCCTCCAGATGCTCCGCGTTCTCTCGACTCTCGAGACACGCATCGGAGAGCAATCCCGATTGAAAGAAAGGGGAGATAGCAACCCGCAAAATGGGGACACGAAACGCACGACTCAACCGGGGTATTATCGCGATCAACTGAAAAAGAAATGACATAAGCGCATTGCTGTAGAGGATAAAAGCCAGTGATACGGAGAATATTTAGAATGGATGGGGGTTGCTTAATTCAAGGGCGATGTTCGATTTTCGTGGTATACACCAAGGATGGTTCTTTACTTTTTATTTCCAAGCACAGCCAACATTTCGTGATGCTTTCTCTTTTGCGTCTCTTTGGTGTATATTTCAGTATAGCTCGGGCTTTTATACCTGATTCTAATAACTTACTTTGACCACAGGGGCTTGTCTAGAGTGAGAAAGAAAAGAGAAGATGCTAGATTCTTGCTTCGTTGAGTAAATTATGTATTGATGTGTAATATCCCGACAACCAGCTGCTACTAAGTGCCAGAAAATCGCATGAAAAGCAGTGTTGTTTCCTCATCCCAAAGTCCACTTATAATTCGATCCCCTCATACTTCTTCGCCCACTCCTCAACTTTCAGCAAAAGAATCTTCTTCCTCTCCTCATCACACCAACTCCCCTCAATAGCCCCCTCAGCAATGAATCTCCACTCCGCCAAATTCAACCCAAAAGCCTCCTGAACAGCACAATAATTATCCAGAATGTATCCCCCGAAATAAGCAGGATCATCGCTGTTAATACTAAACCTCACGCCCTCTTCCAAAAACTTCCTGATTGGTAACTCAGCCACCTTCGTAACACACTTCAACTGCACATTACTCAACGGACAAACAGTAATCAAAGTCTTCTGCGCAGCCACTCGTTTAAGTAACGCCTCATCATCCACCAACCGAGTCCCATGATCGATTCGTTCCGTCTTACAGATATCCAATGCTCTTGAGATATATGTTGAATCGCCTTCTTCACCCGCATGTGCAGTTCTTCGAATCCCCGCAACTTCTGCTTTTTGGAAAACTTCCCGGAAAATCTCAGGTGGGAACCCAACTTCGCTACTATCAAGTCCAATTCCCGCAATCGTTCCACTAGAGAAATGCCCAAGAGCTAGAGCATTCTCATAAGTAGTCTCCGCCTCCCCAGCAGAAAGATGTCTCAAAAAACAAAGAATAAGCTTAGAAGTAAGTCCAAAGTCCTTCTCTGCCCTTCTCTGAGCAGCAGATAATCCCGAAACAACTAACTCGTAAGAAATTCCACGAGAAGTGTGAGCCTGGGGATCGAAAAAGATTTCCGCGTGGTGAACACCATTGTTATGGGCGCGTGTGAAGTATTCGTAGGCTAGAGATTCGAAATCCGAGGAGGTGATTAGGACGGACATGCCGATGTAGTAGTAATGGAGGAAATCGTTGAGGTCTGTGAAGCGATCATATCTGGATTCGAGGGTGGAGACGGATGTGAAAGAGGCGTCTGAGGCGCTGGGGAGGGTGATTTTGTTGGTTTCTGCGAGACGGAAGAGGAGGGAGGGGGAGAGTGAACCCTCGATGTGCAGGTGGTGCTCGCATTTTGGGATATCTTGGAGGAACTGGTGGTGGTTGGATTTGCACATTTTGAATAGATTCCTGGGTCTGGATAGGGTTGTAGGTAATGTTGGAGGTGTTTGGATTTGAGTTTCGATTTCCAATTTGCTTCTCTTCAAGTTGAGGAGGGTGGTGTTCAGACAAGACAAGTGGTATTGATTCTTATTGAATTGTGAGAACCTCCCTGACTCTATATAAACAATTGCAAGCTCGACAAAAGTGGTGGTGAATCTAGCCTCGGTTGCGGGGTAGTTGTTTGAATCACGGACACAGCTCCTAACCACGATGGAATTTGTCAACAATCAGATCTTTGGGACTCAAACGGTGCCTGTCCGGGCAATTGATGGGTTCAAAGGCTGGTGAGGTCTTCAAAATATCTGCAAGTGGATTGAGAAATTCGTAATTTTTTCCTTATCTGGCAGAAAAGGAAGGCGGTGAGTGGACTTGAACTAAGGACCTCGGCGGCTCCCGAACTCCCGAAGAAGAAAGACAAACAAATGTCGATGCAGGTACCGCGTCCAACGAATTCAATTACAATCCATCGCCCTTTCGTCAATGGGTGAAGGGCACGAGATGACGATGCCCTCAAGTGGATTGCGTGACGCCTCTTCCCTGCGTCCGCAGTCGACACCGATATCATTCAGGCACGCCCTTTTATTCGCCCTCGTCCATCTGAACTCTCTCTCTCTCTCTCTCTCTCTCTCCCCCGACCCGAATTGCGAGCTTGAATTGTTTTCTCGCCCTCCAAGGTGTTTCCCTGCTCTCCGAGAACCGGGTCAGCAAAAATCAACCTCCCATCCCACGGTGCTTCCGGCTCTGGGAAAAAGGCTCATTTGAAGTCAACGGGCTGGTCTCGTTGTGGAAATGTTTGACGGGCGTCATCACATCAGGAAGTTGGCACAGGAATTGCGGCAATTGTGAAGATGCCGGACCAAGCAAGCACCCGGAGGGATCGCAGACGCAGATGTGGCAGATGCACACGTAGGATCCCCGGAGAGGATGGGAGTGGCCTTGCCACCTCGGGAGTTGCTGACTACGGATTACCAAAAGGATAAATCATACTTAAGAGTCGAGGGTGCCATGCCATCTGTGGTAAAGGCTTGAAAACTATCCTACAGCATTGTAGGTGGCGCGAATCCTGGATGACGATGAAGAGAAATTTGAATCTGGTTGATATTCCCGCCTACTGTCCAGCGTGGTGGTCCACCTATTCGGCCTATTTTTAAACGCCGCAAAGGCTGTGGCAGAGTTATCCCACCGACATGATCGCCGCGGATCACGGAGAGATTTGTTGATGTCAATGGCCGGTTTTCCTCAGGTGGGGTGGCAGGGTCGCTACAGTTCAGGGGCAGCAAAAACAGAGAGCTGGCTGAACAAGGGCATTGGTGTTACTTGCCCCAGACGATCGAGGAAATAATATCGAGGCGCTTGAGGCGGCAAACAACAAAACACAACATTCAAAGTCGATTGATATCAGAGCCACAACAGGACAATGAAACTGCCGAAACTCAAATCTCACTTCTTCCATGGCACAATGTCCATCAAGAAATGGTGTAACTTAGGCGTCCTTGAAACCCCACGCCCAGGACCAGGCAGCCAACCAAGTCCATTGGACTAGCTTCAACAACAGGATATCCATTCCTCTGCGAAAAGTTTGGACGGAGATGATTTCCAAAGAAGCAATTTCCCGAGAACAGAGGCAAGGTTCTCCTGGTTTCTTATGCCCCGCCCCCAACAAGTTTTGGGGAGATCATGGGCGGCCCGTTTTGAATGGATGGTTTCTCGGGAGTCGGGATGTTCATCACCAATTCCAACACCAATTGCGGGACATCCCAGTGGATTCTCCATTCCGCAATGGCGGGTTTGATCGGCAAAGCATGGGATTGATCCGAGAAGGAAGGGTCTTCAGAGACACCACTTTAAAATCTTGAGACACTTGTTTCCTGATTCCTGAGAAGATTTCCGTCCCTTCTCGTGCAACCCAGATCTTTGCGCGTCGAACGATTTCAGCGACTGGTTCTGGAATCGATTTCGGATGGTCTGGCCCGGACTCCCAGTATTGATAATTCGGCAGTGCCGAGGCATGTCACAGGATTAGTTCGTCCACTGCGACAGTTTTGACATGAACGCTGCCATCTGATATATCGCCCCGAGGAATTCCCAGTGTATCCATGAGTCTGCGCCCACCCGACCCAGAAACAAACCTCACTTTCTCTCTGCGACCATCTCCGTTTCTTGTTTTGAACCCCAAATTTCGCATGGAAGTCCTTGTGGAAGAGGAACTTTATCGAGTGTACCACGGGCCTTTCGGATGGTTCAGTGAAAGCCACGAAAACAGATGTTTGGTTTATGGTTGGTACTCGAGTAGTACAAGCAATATCCCTTTCAATCTTCCAAAGCCAGTTTGTTGGAAAATACTGGCTCGGAAAGCAGCTCTATGATCCTGTATACACTTGCAGCATGCTCTCTGGATATGGAATTTTACATACCATTTGTGCCCAAATACTCGAGTCAATTCAGCAGGAAAATCGAAAGTTAGGTTCTGATACGATTGTTATAAATTTGAAGATCATTTACCTCACCGTGACATTTATCTACCGGTAGCGCGCAATTCCTGCTGAATGGCTAGGTTTCAACTCCATCGGATCAAGCCCCCAATTGGCCTCGGCGATGTTCCACTTGGTTCTCGTGCTTGTGCAACAAAACAACGTTAAAGCAAACCTTATCGCTCCGTAATGGAATTTTGGAAGGTCATGTTGATGTTCTACCGAGATCTAAACACATGCCGATCTTTCACAAAACGTCTCAAGGTAAAAATACGAATTGAACAGTTAATCCTTGCAGCCTATCAAACTTCAACGATAGGAGTTTTATTTATGGATACTTTTAACATGTTATGCAGCGAGATGTCCATTTATTTTTCCAAGGTAAGATAGGCGTAAAATCTAACCTTATGTTATCTAGACGCAGTAAACCACAACGAACCAGCCCCCATCCTAACCCACATTCGGTGCGGAGTAGTTGAAACTAACTTCATGTTGCAGATTCTCTTGCTGAAGGCGTTCATGGCGCGATTATGCGTTAGATGCCTATGTTCAATTCGACATCGACTTTTGCGGTAGGCGACCATCCGAGACGGATATGCATATGATGATCTCTATCATATCAAGAAATTGACCGGCAGTCAACATTCAGATGTTGAGACCTCGCGAGTCCGGCTCAAAATCCCCGCTATGGAAAGGGCAAGTCGCAATGCGAGTTGCCTCTCTTTCGCAGAAATCCGTCAGAACGTGTCGCACACAAGCAGCTTGCCGCAAAGCCAGACCTCTTCAAGACTCAAAGACTCAGGATAGCGCACCAGAAACTCAGGACGTGCCAGTTCCGATTTCTACGGAGAGGACTTTAATTATCTGAAAGCGTATTATTGCGGTCCCGTGTTCTCATCAGATGTTCTAAAATAATATATACTGCATGTGGCAAAAGATGGACTTTTGCCAGCGAGTTGAGCCTACCGAAGAGCGCAATAGTGGTGGTGATATTGGTATCGAGAGTTTCACCGCCTTCAACTTCTGCATGCGGAGAAAGCCACCATGCAAGAGCATAGCGGCAGTCTGGTTGCCGTGATTTCTTACCAGTCACTCTGCTGAAGCAGTCAACGCTGGTAATAATTCCAGGCAAAACATATATCATTGCGAGAGGACTACCTCTGTATGTATGATAAATGGCAAGAGGGACGAATGAACGACGAGCATTTGGAATTGCTTTCCGGGTAGTACTTCTCATCACCACCCCGACCCCCAATTAGAAGCTGGGGAAGGCGCCTCAAATAGTCAAGAGCCAACGGCATCTCTGCTGTTATCAACCTCCTCTTGGACGCCTTCTTGGATCCCCTCACCATCCAATCGATTCGGCAATCAGTCACACGCCTGCAGTGCAACCAACGCATGTGCCTTGTTTCCACCCAGCGCAGAATTTATGCAGTGTGCAAGGTGAAAAGGGGGCGACCTTCCTGTTGGGCATTACAAGTCTCGGAGACGACTTGCTGTGTGCCAGCGAAGAAGTCTGCACCGAACTTCTCCACGCGTGCTGAGCATGTCAAGTTTATGACACCAAAGGCCAGCCACTCCACTCATCCCCACCCCTCGTCCCACATCTGCCGACAGAGCCAGTCGGAGTTTCCCATGGCGGTGTTTCCACAGGCTTGCCGTTGTGCATCTGCCATCTTGAAACACTGACGCAGACCGCCCGAGGCCCCTGGAGCCACTGAGCCAGAGCCACCCCACGATCCGAACTTTCTTTTTTCGACGACGACGGTGAGCAAGCGTCGAAATTTGATGCCTGCAGCTCCTGAGCAACCTCATTTTCTGTCTGTCTGACAATCGTAATGAGACAATCGTAGATCGACCTACAAGCCACAGCGGTTGTACGACCGAGTTCGACAGAAGGGTGGAATAGTAGCTGCCTGATTCCTGTTGAGGGATTGAGAGTCGAGGCGACACTTCCTCCATCCTTCTTGTTCTTCCTTCCCCTATCCTGGTGATAATGGACGACCATCGTCATTTCATGACTAACTATCGACTGACTGACTATTCCAGCATAATGAAGAGCCCAGGAGAGGCCCAGAAGTATTGGGGCGGTAGCAAACGTCCAAACGTCCTTCTCTGCACTGCCGCCGCAGTTTAAAAAAAGAAAGTGTAAAGCAGAGCCAGACCGTGGGAGATGAAACGCCAGCAAATGTTAAACAACTGCCTTATTAGGCCCTCCTCTACTCACATACCCGTGTGATGCTGGTAGCAGCCGCAGCATCGATGAAGAAGTTAGAGCCAGGCTCAAACTCATATCTTCTCTTCCTTCCGCCCTCGTCCCTGTTAATAGCAGTTCCGAGTTCTCTTGAATATATACCACCACACTATACTGATTCCAAGTCTCACAACACACAACACACAACACCGTCAACATCAGCCTTGCATATACACATCATGCATCATCCAGCTGCCTGGTCTTGCTGAATACAACATGCCGTCGAGACATCCTCCGAAGTCCCCTAGTGCTACTAATTCGATCTACCGTCCGTTTTAGAGGTTTTGTCAAGGATTGCAGTCACCTCTTATCCGATCGCCGATATCATCAGTCCCAGCAATTACGCTCCTGCAAACCGGGATCCAGAACTGTATCACCTATTTCTCGAATTGATGCAACCTGGTCGCAGAGCGTAACATTTTATCACCAACTGGACTCCCTCCCGCCATTACTGGCGCCATACCACGAGGCTCACCACAGAACGTTATACACGTGCCGCTGCATACTCTGAGGCATTGCCGGAGACAGATTATCGATATACGGGCAATACGAGAGCGACAAACGATCTTCATCTCTCAGTACGGAGGAGACCAGATTCAGCATTTGAAGCCATCTACATCCAACTTCACCGAGGAGGAAGAAGAGCATTTTGCCGAGTCGGACGATTTCTTGCTGTCCTATCAACGGGCCGAACCCTCACGGCAGCGTGTACCCGAAAAGGGTTGGATTTCCAGACGTACATATTCATATGCAGAGAAAGACGCCTACGCCACGCCACATTCCGAAATCCGCTGGTCAGCGTTGCTGAAACGGTGAAACAGGTTAGTGAGGTTACCCGGTATGTTCCCTCATCTATTTGAATGGTATGATTATATTCCCCGGCGGTCCACGACTCCAAGGGGGCTCATCAGTACCAAGCGAAGCGAGCCGCCTCTTCCTCCACGCACTCGGCCAGTGTCGATGCAAAACATTTCCCGGTGTTGAGCAGTGCAACAAAGGCAGGATGCAGTTGGAACTTGCTGCGTGCTGCTTCGGAGAAAATGTGGACGCACCCCAGGGTTTCGACGCAAGCAGGCGTGCTCCTTCGCCTTTCTGGTGCATGGGAAGCCCCTGTCCTGGCAGCGGGCATCGAGGACAACCAACCTTTCGAGGTCCTCGCAGGGTTGAATCGTCGCCATCGCTCCCTTGAGCCCTTGATAGTCTCTTCTCGGAGCGACCAGGGTCTTCGGGTAGCAGGGCAAGACGTCCAGGGCTGGCAAATATTTCTGCTTCAGATGCTTGTACTCCCACGCTTGGCATTAAAATACTCCAGATTTCCCAATCAGCCTTAAAGGGGACGGCCAATGCTCGTGCTTCCCCCCTCCTGGAACAACCCGACCCTATGAACGCTGCTCTTCACATAGATTTATTCCTTCCTTCAACTGTCGGCATTTTTTCTTTCCCAACCTATCTTTACCGCGCCAATGTTATTTCTTCGCCCACATTCATCTATTCCCCAACCAACGAAGACCTCTCTCCACGCCCCTCGCTGATGAACGCCCGGTCACAGAACCGAATTTCTTTGCCTCCCGGATCACCTGCCGACATCTGGTGTTTGCTGTTGCTGTCGAGTGGGGTAGAGTCTCGCCCAAGTACACTGAAGACCTGCATCGGAACATAACAGCCCTGCCGTTGCACGAAACTGCAGGCTCTCGCAGACCTGCCAAAACCTGGAGAAGCATCGAAATAGACCAATTCCACGGACGGACTCGATTTTCTGACTAACACAACCTTTGGTTGCGACCACTCATTGCCTGTTATTTTCATTATTAGCATATCCAACATCATAGAAGAGTTTTGGCCCCTTCTATATTCTTGGTAACGCGGGGACTGTGTGGTGCCAATGAGGAAAGCCCGCCTTGACCTCAACTCTGGTCATTTATCAATCTCAGACCTTCCCTTGTTTCTCTCCTTCTGGATAATCACCAAGTTCGGACCTTGCAAGCAAGATGGCGGGGTCTTCACACAACACGTATTCGAGGTCTCCGATACCTTCTACCGGCTCCTATGATTCTTCCTCTGTTTCGTCCGCCGCGTCTCCTCGAATGCAAGGTGGATATGAAGGAGGATTAATGGGAGCTTCTCCCAGGGCAATGAGCGGGCAACATCCCCAACATATAAATCTTCCAATGGGCCATAACTCGTTCCAAAATCCTTACGGTTCAACTGCGGTTTCCCCAGGACCCTCAGGCATGGACTCAATGGCTGCCTCAACTGGATCTTCAGGAGAAACTCCTGGCGTATCGGGCTCGCAGATGTCTACCGCCAGTATGCAAGCGCAAAAGAGAGCCTACCGGCAACGACGGAAGGACCCTAGCTGTGACGCTTGTCGAGAGCGAAAGGTCAAATGCGATGCGACTGAGACGACAAGTTGCTCAGAATGTTCAAGCAGGAATGTGAAGTGCCAATTCACTAAAGAGACCAACCGCAGGATGTCATCCATCAAACAAGTACAGGACCTTGAGAAACAAATCACACAAGTCAAGAGGGAGAACTCGCAATTGCGTTCCGTGTTGAACTTGCGGGACTCCGAAAGAGGGATGGATGGCGAGGGGCTTCAAACCACAACCTTAACACTACCAGAAATTGGATCAAATCCCAAAAGAAAGCAGCGACCTCCACCTCCTCACGATCTCTCCCACGTCCGACAAAATATAAGGAATTTTGGTCGTGGAATTTTCAAACCTCCAGCACCCTACCGACAAATCGGGATTCAAGGCCATTTCAACCCCCCTCGACCAGATTTGCCACCAAAGTATATAGCAGATCACCTACTCCATTCCTACTACTCGTCCATGCATATGATAATCCCCATACTCCACTGGCCGACATTTGAGCAGGAATACGAAGCTGTATACAAGACAGGAAGTTTGCATGGCGTCCCGCCCGTTTGGAGCTCGCTTCTCTTTGCAGTCTTGGCTGTTGGGGTTTTATTCAGTTCGGAGCCGAGTATACATCGTCCGCATAAAGGCAAGGAGTTCATCGAGATATCAAGGTCTTTGATAGACATGTGGAACGACGAGTTTGTCATCGATCACGCAAGAGCAGCAATTCTTACGAGTATTTTCCTTACCGAAATGAACTTGAAATCGGCAGCTTGGACGTGGCTTGCTTCGGCTGTTCGTATCTCTCAAGATATTGGCCTACACTCCGAAACTGGACCATGGCCTATGATCGAGGGAGAGATGCGAAGAAGGGTATGGTGGGGCATCTATGTTTGGGACCGACATATGTCTCTAGAAATGGGTCGACCTCTCTTGATCGAGGATGCCGACTGCGATGTGGGCTTGCCAGCAGCAATCGACGATCATTACATACACGATACGGGAATGATGGTACCAAATGGAGTATCGCCTCTTACGAACTTCATCATACCAATCATCCACGTTGTACGCTCGGTCTCTCAACTCATCAAAACCCTCAAATCACCGATCATTTCCCCCTCCACAATCGCAACTTTCGACACTCACTTCAACTCTTGCATGTCCGCCTTCCCCCCGGCATGCCAACTAACAGCGAATGACCCACTGGACCCCCGAATGCTAGCACCGATCTGCCATCTCATGAACGCCCGATTAGTTTTACACAGACACAACCTCACCACCTCATGTCCACTAGAAGTAAGGGGCGCAGCAATCGAACAATGCATCCGAGCAGCCCTCGACTCAACCACCCTCTTCGCCCGGGCAATGGCTTCTTCAACCACCACAAATCCTTCGACTCCTCCTTTCGGACCTACCGCCAACGCAATGACCTGCACCCATATCTGGCGCTGCACTCTCTTCCTTCTTTTCGGCGGCCACTATGACGCAGCATTAACCTGTATCCGAGCTTCCTCTAGTATTGCCACCCTCCGAGACGTAAATGTTGCATGTGGTCGCAACGTCTCATTCTTTGTCAGTGTCCTCATCGAAAAACGTCGAGCGTCTGGCGGGAAAGGGTATCCTCGAGAAATGGACGAGGAACTTCTCGCTTATGTATCTGGGGATCTACAGGCATCGCCGGAGAGTAGTTGGGTATGGATGGGAAGCGAGACAGGGATGAATATTGGTGGGATTGGGGCCCCGAAACCTGTGTCTGCCGGTCCAAGTCCGACTTTACTTGGTGGGGGAAGGGAGGAGGGGACTACGGTTCTGAGTGATAGCGAAGCGAGGGACTGGGGAGGTTGGGAGAGAGTGGAATATCTTGTTGGTATTTTGGTGAGGGACCAGGTGGGGTATGGGCCTGCGAGAGGATATGGAGGGATACCTCCTGGTGGTGATATGGGGGGACGCGATCAGAGGAAGGGGAATGAGAGGATGAGTATTACGAATATCATCTGATGAGGTTTGGTTGGGCCTGGAATGGGTTTGCGTTGCATTCACCACTCGACGATGTTTGTTCTATTCCCAGGGTTCCTTTTATTTCATTTTATATATATCATTGAAAAGGATGGCAATTGGGAAGGTGGATGGACGGGGTTTTGGAGTGTTGTTTTATGTGTCTTTTTTTGTATATTCTTCTCTTTTTTGGCACGTCTGTTTGCGGGATGGGGTTGGGTGGGATAAAACTATATACCGTGGGAATGTTTTTCTCGATCTTGATTTGTGGTATAAGGTCTTCTATATTATTAGGACTTGGGGGTTTGAGCTAGGTGGCTGGAGTAGGTGGTTGGTGCATGAAAATGATGCGGAGCAGGGAGATAATTCGATGTCGCAGCATTTGTTGTTTCTCGTGTACATATGGCAATATCTTTGTTGTATTATGGAACAAGTTTAGTAAGTGTAGTAAAAAAATCATAGAGGTGGAGTTAAAAGACAAAGGGGGGAAGAAGGGAAGGAGTTCGAATAAAAGACTTTAGATATTCCAATTTGATGTTTACTGCATTCAGTCTTATTTGTTACACGAAAGCTTATGGTTGTGGGGCTCGCTCGCTTAGTGGATGACCCCTATATGTTTTCTGCTTTACCGGGGTTTGCGCCTTTGGCATCTGATGACTTCTGGATGTGGGAAAGGTGGAGGCTGGAGATGCACAAAGGGGTTGAAGAGGGTCAGCGGGTCTATGTATGAGCTGTTAAGGTGTCATTCTGTGCTCTTCGTGCATGGAAGATTGCGGGGTAGATAATCGTAGATTGGCTGGTCTAGTTTTTTCCCTTTTGAGTCTTGAGCTATTGAGTCATAACTCAATCAATTAAGACTTACTAGCTGGGAAAGTTAATAATAAGTAGATGGAAAAACAAAATTGGTCTTGCTAGAAGCAAGGGAAATCAAGTGATGAAGAAGTCAAAAGGGGGATGTAACACGTGACGTGGAAGATCTGCCTCCGTCCGGGGAAAACCAGCCCGTTTTTCTATCATTGCGGCCATGAATAATAGGATGGTGATGCTGGGATGTGGGTAAATGTGATGACATCTGGTTTGGGTGTAGATCGACGGCGAAGTTTGGTATATTTTCTGGGCAAGGGAGGTGTAAGTTATCGGGTGAGACGTCCATGAGACTAGAATTGCAATTTGCAAATTCTCGGACCTACTCCTTACTTTTGGGGATGCAGGAAGACGGAGGCTAAGCTTTGGGAGTTTGAGATCTGCAATTAGTGTTTGAGTTTGACCGACAAGGTCAGGACCGTGGGGCAAGCGATTGCAACACCGTCTAGGAGTGGGGAAAATCTAGTCCACATTCCAGGAGTCTTCCTACAAGCCAGCAATGTTTATATCCTTCTGTTCGGCCAGTTATCTTGATATCTAAGCTCTTAACCTTGGTGTTATACTTGCCTTCGTTGTTACTTGCCTTCGTTGTTACTTGCCTTCGTTGTTACTTGCCTTCGTTGTCGAAAAGTAACCGAAGCCGACTTGGGAAAATGAAAACAATTAATACACTTAGATTTCTGGCCGAGTACTGCTGGAAGGAACTCATATTATTCGAGCAAGAAGGCAGAGAAATTTCAGAAGTAGGCTATCTGTAGGTAGCCTACGAATAGCAATCATTCCACGCGAAATATCAAGCTCAATAATTGGTAGGTGACCTACCAATAGAGCTTAGTGATATTCGTGGGTCACCTACGATTAGCATTCCTGGAGTTTCCATTCCTCTTTTTTCTGACTGTAATTTCAAGGATAGATTCCAAACACAGGTATAGAGGGTCACGGTAAAAACGTCTTTTCCACAACGACAAAAAGCCAACAGATTACAACGGCTTTGGGAGACTTCTAGTTCTATAAGGGCGACCCAAGACGGTGTAGTAATCGCACTTGACATCGGTCTCTGATAGATTGATTGTAGTTGAAATCTTCTGCTCAAGTACAGTACGGTGCTTATTATTAATTGATGTGGTAAAGCCTGAGAGAGGTATTCTCAGCTGCTGCCATTCCCACTCCCCTTGTCGCCCAGAGTCGCTCTCCAAAAAGACAGCACACTCTAATTCCCTCCCTTTACGAACGAGAGTCTTACACGAAGAAGTCTTTTGCTATAAGTAAATTGAGGGTAGCAAAAGTTCTGATGACTTCTTTTGGTACAGCACTTTGTCTCCATGAATCAGCAGAGGAGGCGCAAACTCCATTACGTCCATAAAAAATTGGAATGGTGTTTCGCGAAGTCCTGGTGGTAGTTCGCCCCAAGCCGGGTTCAGGTTGTCTGGAGCAATGAGAAGGTCAAGGTGGGAACGTGCAGGTGGTCGGATCGGATTGAAGTGGTGGGTTGAGGTCGCTCCTTGCCTGGCTTGTCGACACCTCTCGACCTTGCCTTGACCTCGTCGGCCCAACCTTCTCGGGTTGACCTGCCTTGGGCTCGAGGTCGCTCCTTCCATCTCTCACCTCAACCTCGACTTGACCACTTTGGTTCGGCTCGACTCGACAGCACGCGACCCATAGCGCCCAGCAGACGCCAGGTCGCTCCTTCCCTCTCGAGAGACCTCCCATGACTCGGCGTCGACCACCTAGACCCACTAGAGAAGCGTGAAGTCAATACACCGACCAGTCGAATTCTCTAGAGTATAAAACCCCCCTCTCCCTATCCCCATATATACGATTCCTCGCTCTCGAAAGCGCATCGCGGGGCTGCGTGCGCGATTTTGGTGTTGTCACCCAAGTAATGGTCCTCCTACCTCTCGTTTTGATTTAGCACTCTTCCAACGATGACTCTCTTTGAGCAAGATTCCCGACGATTGTTCTCCAATGTTGAATGGGTGGTTGCTGGGTGCAAAAGGCTTTCCGGGAGAGGCTGGCATTACTCAAAGCAATGTGTTTCCCACACCTCGCTCAATTTAGCAACGAAAGAAGAATGGAGGTCATACTCTTCGTTATGTTTGTCTCATTTACCATAAGCAAACAATACACGATGACAACTTCCTTGGTTTTCTGCAAACACCACACAGCTTCTCGCTCTAATTGAAGTGACTACATCCACAGAAACTCAGATTCACTTCATTTCAACTAGAGTCCGTGAGAGACATTCTTAATTTCTGGAATTATAAAATCTGGCTGTTCTACTCTGACCATCCTCTCTCGTCATCGCAAATATTCTACTCGGAGCCATCTGCAAATCTAGTGTCTACAACATTATCTCACTCAAATCAAATTAACAAACACTATCGTGTCGAGATGTGCGTAATAAATATGTGGTGTTACATGTACGAGACTCCTTGGTATATCGAACCCATTAAAAAGCTGCCCTAACCCACCACCCTGCGCCATACCCAGAGGCCGAGCATTCAATCAAGGTAGTCGAACAAATGTCCACTTCCAAATGGTGATATTTGTGGTGCAAAGCCGGAGGGTCAATCTCATGGAAAGAACAATAACAACAACAATAAAAGAAAGGTTGCGAAGCGCGTTTGAGAGATTGGGATCTCGAACAAAGTGGTTTAGGAGGGTCGAGTGCTCGGAAGGGGGTGGGGGTTACGGTTGTGTGTTTTCAACTGTCCGGTCATTTGTCTATATTTTGCTTGACTTGTTTCATGGCTGGTTTCAACTTCAATCTTTGGACTGGATACCCAACAAGTTTGTCAATGTCTATTGGGTTGAAGGGGTTTGGTTGAACTAAATGTTACTTTGCCACCCACGATCATATTTCCTCCCCTACTTCATCAACGAATATAAATAGTGAGCTGTCTAATGTAATTATTCACCGTATATAAGCTTTCTATAGATCGTCTTATGATATAGACTACCGTCTTATGATTTCAGCTATTCGTCTTATTAACACTAAGCCTTCTTCACAACTTCACACCACTGGTCATGAAAATACCTAGTTCTCTTCAGATGCTCCCTTTCCTCCTTGACCCCCCTGAAAACCGTTTCCCCATCTCCTCGTCTAGAATCTCTCGAAGGTTTAAATTCGTGGAAACCTATTCCCCGCTGGGCCCCGTAAGCGATGTGCTCAAAGCGGGCGCAACTTGAGGCCACTTTGGAGTTCCGTCACTATTGAATGCCATCTTTTGCGCCATCGTGTACCGATTTCCATCACACTAAATTCAGTCAGCAAATATTTCTCGAAATAATTCCGGAAAATACTCACAGCACCAGCCGAGTTGGCAGTAGCATGATAGACATTCCAAATTTCCTTGCCATCAAAACTCGTGAAGAAGCCGTTGTGACCCGTACCGTAATTCCCATTTGCTGAACTCATCACTGGCCCAGATTTCTTCCAAGCAGCAGCAAGAAGAGGACTGGTAGTTCCATCCCAGGTCAATAATCCAAGTTGATAAGATGCTGTCCAGCAATCACTCGCACTGTATGTTAGGTAGCTCTTTCCACCCGCGTAAAGAGCAGCTGGTCCCTCATTGACGGGATTTCCGACCGTTTCCCAAGAGAGAGTTGGCTTTGAGAGAACGTTGATTGCTCCAATGGTTGTAGGTGTGTTAAGTGTTGCAATACAAAGACTTTGAACACCTGAAATGCAGGACCAGACAAGGTAATTGGCACTGGTAGTTCGGAAAACAGTAGCATCGATTCCCCAATCTGAAGTGACTTGACGAGTATAGCTGAAAGCATCCCAAGGTGTCGCTCCACCGGTAAGAACGTGCACACGTTGACCGTCGAGATTCGCTGAGTTACCCGCAGTGTAGTAGACGTACCAGATTCCGTTGATGTAATGAACTTCTGGGGCCCAAACATTGCAGCAACGACTTGCAGTCGAGGTGCTGTAGACGACTTTCTTTTCGCCGGTCTTGAGGCCGTTGAGGGTGGTGGCTCGTGTGACTTCGATGTTGGTCCAAGTTGTTGTCATCAGGTAGTAGTAGCCACCAGTAGTTACAATAAAGGGGTCGCTTCCATTCGGGTTCTTGAGAGGATTTGTGTATGTTGCTTGAAGTGACAGACACACCAACGAGAGAAACGAGATGATAGAGGAGAAATGCATGGTGGATTTTGGATTTCTCCAAAGATTTTGAAAGCTGGCGAAGAGGAATAGAGAGGAATAACTTAACTTACACCTTACTACTTATATCATTTTCGTAAAATCGTTCTCCACTTCCTACCACTCTTGCCACTACCAGAAAATTCGGGCAAACAATTAACACATGGATATTCTGCGGGGAAAATAAAACTTTGGTAGTACCACGGTTAATGGCAAATTGGCGGGACGGAAAATAAATATGCCAGGGGCCAAGAAATTCAGTTAGATTTTGAGGCGCTCGAATCAAATCTATCATAAACTCAAACCCTCGGATGCGCTCGAATCAAAGGTCTTCAAACCGATCTCTTGGAACCCGGGGAAATCCGGGGAACACCCGGGGAAATACAACAGACGATGTCCTTGGCGTCGATTTCGGTTTCTATACGAGGGGTTTTCTTAGACCTTCCGAGTTGTGGGTGAGGGGAAACTACAAAAGAACGGGTCGCCAAGTTTTTTTGGTAGCCATAAGCGGGATCTGAGAATATTTCGGAGGGGTTTTGTCTTTCGTTCATATGAAGTTTGACGAAATCTAACTTTTAGAGTCGTACAAACGCTGACTTCAATGTAAAATTCACAAAAACCCACTTTAACTGCGCCAAGGAGTCATGAATCAAAAAAAAAAGAGGATGGAATAACAGACAAATCGATTTGGTGTAAGCACAAAAAAACTTATGTTGTTTGAACAATAGGTTTCGGGGCAACGCACAAACTCGCTAAAATCTGTATTTACGCCGTTCTCAAAGGGGGACCGAGCAAAAAGAGGGCAAAAAAAACAAAACATACAACAGCAGGTATTCGCTGGTGGTCACCCACCCAACTACTAATCTGCTGATCTGAGGCTTGTGTATGGCAGAGCGGACGGGATGCCCAATTTTCCCCACTCCAGACCTACACCAGCCTCAGATCGGCCAAGGCGCACGGGTTCTCGAATCCAGGATCCTGAATGAGAATCACGAATACAGGGGAACTAGAAAATACGTTTTTGTGGCCGTAGGCAACAATGTTACGTGGCTGATGCCGCTTTTGTGCTGCTGAAAACCTAGAATCGCGATTTTACAAGCAAACATCAGCCTATCATTACGCGCTCTGTTGCCATCTTTGACTGAGGTTGGTCTTATGCTAGGCTAATTACTAGAGTAATTGAAAATAGGAACTCTGGACTTTGGACGGGGAGTCTGGTATGGGCGCCTACTGTATAATGAGCCACCATGGTAGAATTGGGTGGGTGAACCAAGGGCAAAGTTAAAGGGCACGGAGAGCCAGGCTGGAGGCGAGCTTTCATGCACAGTTTTATGAAGGAGTGGAATGTTGTTTTATGCAAGCTAAGAAAGCAAAATGAGGTGGATCATATAATAGCCGGTTCCCCTTCTACGGCGCATTCGCTTGTAGTCGGTAAAAGCAAGTGTCCTGCAAACTCAAGTGTCCTGTACAGCCAGAATAACATCGGGAGTGGAATATCCACCAAAACCACCACTAAAATAGATAAATAATGTCTTATATTACTACTCTAATCGTCTATTCCAAAGTCTATAAAGTCTGCATTTGCCCTTATTGATTCAATTAAGGATATACTCTCTTAAGGAGACGATGGATAATTAGGAATCTCGTCCTCCCCGCTACTATCTAGGTAATCTGGGACTTCCTTACTACTTTCAAGGTGTGATTGACCTAAAGTAAAAGACACTTCTAGCTCTTCTTCTTCTTCTTATAACTGTAGCAGAGGAATAAGATCCTAGGATTGATGTGTCTTAAGCTCGTTAATTGCTTATACTAATTCAGGATAAAAGTCTAGTAAGAGAGTACAACGCTCAAACTTATTAGGCTTCTTATCTAGCTCTCGGATACGGACAAGGTCTTCTAGCGGAGGGAGTATATCGTCCTTCTTATATTATATAAGTCTAGCCTTGCGTGCTCTCTCGTCTTTGCGTGCCTATATACCCTTATCTATAAGAGCTTTCCTAGCTTTATTAATAGCGGCTAAAAGCTTCTTTTCCTTCTTACGCAAGGTCTCGGTTCTCTCGTCCTTATCCCTCTTCTATATCTTCTCTCGTAACCCAGTAACGGCCGCTCCTCCTCCCTTGTGTATACTCCGTGAATTGCTCTTACGCTTAGCGTCGACGAGTAGTTTTTGCTAGAGAGCGTAATGTTGAACTGTCGTAAGATGTGCATTCTCGAGCGATATACCAACTTGCGTTATTGTCTTCTTAAATAGATTAATAGAGGGATCAGAAAATTAAGTAGGATCTCGAGAGCCTAGAGCTCGTACGGTTACAGCAGTAGTCCAGGTTTCCTCTAGACGAGTAGGAGGAAGACGAGGCAGCTCTGGATCAGTAACGTCGTCTATTATCCTTTTCTTCTTATTATATGTTGGTATAACTTGGTGGTCAATAGTATGATGCAAAAAGAGTATATTATCGTTCGTGTATACAGAGCAAAGTTAGCTGCTCCAACTACTTAAATAGACCTTAAGCGAGAAGGTCACGTGGAGTGCTATTCACTCTGATTATACCGACACTGGCACTTCTTCAAAACGGTGGAAGTTACTACCTAAAAATCATCAAAATCTCTTATCTCGTCTAGCCAATCATAGCCCTCTATTCCATGTTCTCGACCAATGAGAGCGTCCCATTCAGAGGTCTCATCATCCCTTATTCTGTTCTACCCACTCTATAAGCTTAATATCCAGCTTACTAGTATCGATTAGCTTTTGTAGAGCGTTACAACAATCCTTCTTAGTCATAGCATCCGCTGGATTACTCTTGCCATCGATCCACTTAATTTCGTCGATCTCTCTTAACTTATATACTTCTCGCAAGTACATGACGTTAATCATTAAGCGCTTCTCCTTAGTGGTACCTAATTTAGCTATACATTCGTAAATAGACTTCGAATCGGTATATATAACAAGCGGGACCTTGAAGCCTAAGATGCTTTCCAGGGTTAATTTAATAGAAGCAGCAGCGTCGAATCCGGAGCTTATTACATATAGTTCTAAGGCTAAAACGCTATAAGTAACTCTTTTACACTTGGTAGAAGACTAATATAAAATATTAGTATTATCGTCCTTGTCTATAAGTACTATAATATACCTAATTTATAATAATAAGTCCTTATTATTCGCAAAAGAGCCGTCCGTGAAAGCGTATAATTTAAGCGAGTCCTAGTCTAGCTTAACGTATTTAAGTCCTCTTGTAGCGTTGTCGATTTACTATTGAATTCGCTTATTAAGAAGGCTAATATCGTCTTCTTACGGATCGGTTGTCTAGGCAGTATATAACAAATCAAATACTGCTTCTAGCTAGGACACTGTTGCTAAATATACTCTACAAGCACGCTAAGCAACGTATTAATCCTTAGTAGATACTATATAGGAAGTGCCTTTGGTATTAGATATCTCGGCTAGTATATCTTATACTAGATTTAAGTGCTTTACGTAATCCTAGGTAAGAGTGATAGATCCGTCGTTGTGCTTAGTAATTAGCCCTCTATTAAATTTGATTAGATAGTTAATAGTAAGCTCTTGTCTATGCTTAGATATAAATCCAGCTTTCTTAATAGCACTTTCCTCTTTAGTAGCAAAAGCGTCGTTTACAAGTATAAGAGTATCGTTAGTTTAAAGTCCTACTACTCTAAAAGGTCTATCTAATCGTTTAGTATATAAAAGACAGAGGTCGAAAGTAGATTGTTCTATTATAAGCTTCGTAGTATAGTGTTTATAGTACGTTGTAAACCAGTGGTTTCCAGCCTCTAGAATACTATATAATATAATAGAACTATTAGGAATTAATCGGAATGATCGGAATTGGAATTGCCGAGTCTACGTGCTGAATAGGATACGATACGGATGTTGTTTCAGGTTTTAGAAAAGCTAGATAGCTTCTAGACTTACTATTGTCCGAACCTCTTATAAATAGCTGCCTCCTCTCTATCGAGAAAGACTAATTTAGTCTTTTCCTTCGTATTAGAGCCTAGTATTCAGATATGTTATTCTATTAAACGCACTTCTATATGCCTCTTTTATAGTAGTATCTGTTTCGTACTGTTATATTAAAAGACTAAATTCGACTCCGCTAGAGACAGCCTATTATAATATCTTACTCGAGTATATCGGCGTACCTGCTTCGAATTCGATTCGGCCTAGATTCAGATTAGTATATCGACAACCTTAAATAGCTAGGTAATTAGAGACTACCTAGACAGCTAGTAATACCAGGGTTTAGTATCTAAATAGTTAGCTAGTAAAATCGTAGGCGATTCCTACGTTAATAGGAGTAGACTACGCTAAGTACTCCTAAGACTCCTAATAACCCTCTCTATATAGGGATTGCTATATAAGATATAGACAGTCGACGATATATAGTCACCTAGAAGGCTCCTATATCTACCCCTTAACCCCTCCCTTTTTCGAATCGATATATAATATATTAAATTCTAAAGCTCTGCTTAAGAGCGTTAAGCAACCTACTAGAGAAGCTAGTAGACCCCCCTCTAAAAGGTCTACGAACTATACTCGTATACCTAAAAATAAAAGGTCTTAGAAAGGAAAGCAACCTACTTAAAACCCTAAAGACAACTAAGACTTTTCTAATATAGACGAGATATAAGACATAGTATAAGGCTTAGAAGAAAAACTTTAAGATAATAACGATTAGTTTATATAGTTAGAAAGGATAATAAGCGAACTCTAACTTACCTCTACAAATCCACCCTAAATCGATCCTAAGCCTCTTTCGCCTCTAAGTACTACGTAAGACCCTTTTCGCTTAAGAGATCCTATCTCTAATACCTTCCCTCGACGACAGACCACCCCCTACCTGCTTCCGAAGACACTCTAAATCCCCTCCTACCCCGAACCGCTAAAAGCAAGATTATAGAAAGGATTAAACTCTTAAATAACAGTACCTTACCTACCTACTAATAATAGAAGATATCAGTATACGATAGACTCCTAGTAAACGCCGATTATTATAATACTATACTAACTTAAAAGACCCTTATCTAAAGAACAACTACTAGCTATGCTAGGAACTACCTTAAGCCTAGATACGAGTCTAAGTTGATTTATATTACTTTCTATAATTATTAAGATATAATTAAACTCTTAGATTTATATTTCTTAACTAGATATAAGATAGAGGATATATAGAACGCCTTCTAAGCTTTATAGATAGATAATATTAAAGGTAAAAAAACGTTTACTAACTTTAGAGGTCGCTTTTCAAGTATAGCTATACTTAGAGAGATACTAGAGTTAGAACAGTTCTTCTATATATAGGAAAAGATTATACTATAGCTACGAAACTCAGCTACTATACTTAAGAAACGTTAGAACTATAACTTCGTTAAAATAGTAGTAGATCTTCTAGCCCTAGATAAGGAAAGACGCTAAAACGCTAAGTTATATATAGCTAATATAACTAAGCTAGTCGGTATAACTACTTTAGTTAAAAAGACTACCTTTTAATCCTTATCTAGTATAATACTAAACCTTCTACTACCTAAATACAAATCCTTTTCTACTATTTAAAGAGAAGATAAAACCAAGTCCTTATAAAGTACCTTAAATTAGTAAGAAAACGAGGCATCTAATAATAATTATTAGTAATAACATTTAACTAGCTAATACCCCTCTAACTCTCTATTTTAGTAAAGAGTCCTTACTTTCTTTTACTTTCTAGCTAGATTCTAGAAGTCTAATTTAAATTAGATATAAATTAGTTATAAATCAGATATAAATTAAAGAAGTATATAATCTATCTAGACGAAAGATAAGAATAAGTAACCTCTTAGCTAAGTTATTACTATCTTCTATAATATTAACTTCCAAATTCCAACTTTTCTACCTCTAACTCCTATCTAAATCCTCTTTAATATATAGAATAATCAAGGGATTAGACTATATACTCTTTTAGTAAATACTTTACTTTAGTAGGAAATACCTAATATAAGCAACATCTATAAACAAGGCTAGCTATAACTCGTATCCTACCTTTAGCTAAATACCTTACTTAATAAACTATATTCTATACGATAATCCTTCTACTACTAATACTTCCGCCTATAAACACTGTCTACTAATATTATACTAATACTATACTAATAATACAAAGCCTCGAGAACGAGTCTTTTTTAAGGAGAGGGGATATAATAGAACTATTAGGAATTAATTAGAATAATTAGAATTAGAATTACTAAGTCTACGTACTAAATAGGATATAATATAGATGTTATTTTAGGTTTTAGAAAAGCTAGATAGCTTCTAGACTTACTATTATCTAAACCTCTTATAAATAGCTACCTCCTCTCTATTAAGAAAGACTAATTTAGTCTTTTCCTTTATATTAAAGCTTAGTATTTAGATATATTATTCTATCGAATATACTTCTATATACCTCTTTTATAATAGTATCTATTTTATACTATTATATTAAAAGACTAAATTCGACTCCGCCGAGGACAGCCTATTATAATATCTTACTTAAGTATACTAGCATACCTACTTTGAATTCGATTTAGCCTAGATTTGGATTAGTATATCAACAACCTTAAATAGCTAGATAATCAGAGACTACCTAGACAGCTAGTAACACCGGGGTTTAGTATCTAAACAGTTAGCTAGTAAAATCGTAGGCGATTCCTACGTTAATAGAAGTAGACTACGCTAAGTACTCCTAAGACTTCTAATAACCCTCTTTATATAAGGATTACTATATAAGATATAGATAGTCGACGATATACAGTTACCTAGAAGGCTCCTACATCTACCTCTTAACCCTCCCCTTTTTCGAATTAATATATAATATGTCGAATTCTAAAGCTCTGCTTAAGAGCGTTAAGCAACCTACTAGAGAAGCTAGTAGACCCCCCTTTAAAAGGTCTATAAACCATACTCGTATACCTAAAAACAAAAGGTCCTAGAAAGGAAAGTAACCTATTTAAAACCCTAAAGATAACTAAGACTTTTCTAATATAGACAAGATATAAGATATAGTATAAGGCTTAGAAGAAAAACTTTAAGATAATAATAATTAGTTTATATAGTTAGAAAGGATAATAAGCGAACTCTAACTTACCTTTATAAATCTACTCTAAATCGATCTCGAGCCTCTTTCGCCTCTAAGTACTATATAAGACCCTTTTTACTTAAGAGATCCTGCCTCTAATACCTTCTCTCGACGACAGACTACCCTACCTACTTCCGAAGACACCTCGAATCCTCTCCTACTCTAAACCGCTAAAAGCAAGATCATAGAAAGGATTAAACCCTTGAATAACAGTACCTTACCTACCTACTAATAATAGAAGATATTAGTATATAATAGACTCCTAGTAAACGCCGATTATTATAATACTATACTAACTCGAAAGGCCCTTATCTAAGGAATAACTACTAGCTATGCTAGGAACTACCTTAAGCCTAGATACGAGTCTGAGTCGATTTATATTACTTTCTACGATTATTAAGATATAATTAAACTCTTAGATTTATATTTCTTAATCGAATACGAGATAGAGGATATATAGAACGCCTTCTAGGCTTTATAAATAGATAATACTAAAGGTAAAGAAACGTTTACTAACTTTAGAGGTCGCTTTTCAAGTATAGCTATACTTAGAGAGATACTAAAGTTAGAATAGTTCTTCTATATATAGGAAAAGATTATACTATAGCTATGAAACTTAGCTACTATACTTAAGAGACGTTAGAACTATAACTTCGTCGAAATAGTAGTAGATCTTCTAGCCCTAGATAAGGAAAGACGCTGAAATACTAAGTTATATATAGCTAATATAACTAAGCTAGTCGGTATAACCACTTTAGTTAAAAAGACTACCTTTTAATCCTTATCTAATATAATACTAAACCTTTTACTACTTAAACATAAATCCTTTTCTACTATTTAAAGGGAAGATAAAACCAAGTTCTTATAGAGTACCCTAAATTAGTAGGAAAACAAGGCATCTAATAATAATTATTAGTAATAACATTTAACTAGTTAATACCTCTCTAACTCCCTATTTTAGTAAGAAGTCCTTACTTTCTTTTACTTTCTAGCTAGATTCTAAAAGTCTAATTTAAATCAGATACAAATTAGTTATAAATCAGATATAAATTAAAGAAGTACGCTATCTATCTAGATAAAAGACAAGAATAAGTAACCTCTTAGCTAAGTTATTACTATCTTCTATAATATTAACTTCTAAATTCTAACTTTTCCGCCTCTAACTCCTATCTAAATCCTCTCTAATATATAAAACAATTAAGAGATTAGACTATATACTCTTTTAGTAAATACTTTACTTTAGTAGAAAACACCTAATATAAGTAATATCTATAAATAAGGCCAGCTACGACTCGTATCCTACCTTTAGCTAAACACCTTACTTAATAAACTATATTCTATACGATAATCCTTCTACTACTAATACTTCTGCCTATAGACACTATCTACTAATATTATACCGATACTACACCGATAATACAAAGCCTTAAGAACGAGTCTTTTTTAAGAAGAGGGGATATAATAGAACTATTAGAAATTAATCGGAATAATTAGAATTAGAATTGCTAAGTCTATATACTAAATAGGATATAATATAGATATTGTTTTAGGTTTTAGAAAAGCTAGATAGCTTCTAGACTTACTATTATCTAAACCTCTTATAAATAGCTGCCTTCTCTCTATCGGGAAAGACTAATTTAGTCTTTTCCTTCGTATTAGAGCCTAGTATTCGGATATGTCATTCTATCGAACGCACTTCTATATGCCTCTTTTATAGTAGTATCCGTTTCGTACTATTATATATAATAGCTTAATCACTTCAAAGAATACGCTCTTCTACTAGAGATAACCTTTTAGTAGATATATAAAGAACTTCCGATTTAGTTCTATTAATAACTAAGTATATACCTAAGTAATATCCCGGATATATACTTATAAATCTAAGTATACTACTATAAGTATAAGGATAATTCTCTAGCTTACTCTTTAGATAGTAGGAGCTTAAGTAAGAACTAAGGACTTTCTATTATTATTATATACTTAGATTATAAGTCTTAACTTTACAAAAGTAAGTGCTATACTCTTAAATTTGATATTATCTACGAACTGTAATCTAAAGATTCTAGTATTAGAGAGTAACTCTTCCTAGGTAATAATCTTAAATACATCTTAATTAGTTAACCTACTAACTTCCTTCTAGTATAATTCTATATATATTATACTATTAGTAGCTATAAATACTTTAATATTATATTCTTTCTTAATAGACAAAAGAAAAGTCTTAATATCTTTAATAGTAACGTAGTTCTTAGTATAATTAATAAAAGCATCTATCTCTTAGAATAAGACCTTAAAAGGCTTATTTAGTAGTTTTAGATACTTTTATAGTCTTCCTTATCTACGCTTCTAGACTAGTTCTATTATCGATTCTAAAGAATCGGTAAGGTTATCTTATCGTACCTATGTCTAGTAAAGTTAGTATTAAGTTTATAGGCGAGATTAAAGCTCCTCTTAAGACTTAGTTCTATTGTCTATTCTATCTCTATAAGATTATAGTATTATCTTAAACAACGGTGCTGTTCTAGAAATCTCTTTAGCTGACAGTGCTATTCTAGAGACTTTAAAGATTTCTTCGAAGTATAGCTTTACTACTATAGATCTAAATCTCGTAGAACCATTTAGTAGTAATATAATATAGTCTTTATTTTCGATTCCTTATAGCGAAAAGGGACTAGTCTAAGACTTTTAGTACTTATATCAAACGAGTATATCTATATTTAGTAGTAAATCCTTGATTCTACTAGGTAATAGACCGTTCTAGGTATTAAGAGTATCTATAATTTAACGCTTTATAAGTAATTTATATACTTCCTTAGTAGTCTTTATATAAGTATCGGATCTCTAAGATATTAATTATAAGAGAGTATTACTTTTAGCTATTCTAGAATAGACGCTATATACGAGTAAAGTAGGTACTAAACTATTAGATCCTACTATGTTATTAATAGCTTTAAAAGCTATTTAGAGAGCAGAGGCCTTTGTAAGACTAGGTTATTATTCCTAGATAATTAAGTAAATATAGCGAATCGGTCTATAGTATCGTTCTACTATTCTAATAGAATTATATATCTTAACTAGTATAGTTTTAACTTTAATTCTTATTGAATTTATATATCTCTTAAATTCCTTTATAATAAAGTTCTTCCTAGTATCTATAGTAATATAATCGAGAGGTCTTAGATAAGTGTTAATCTAGTACTTTTAAAAAGTCTCCTAGGTACTCTTTATACTTATGTCTAGTAGGAAGTCTCTAGATTAATATCGAGTTCCTTAATCTATAATATATAATACTAGCTTTTCTTCTAAAAAGAAGATATCTATAATTATATTATAATTAAACTTAATATTATTATAAAGTATAAATTTAAATTAACTAGGTAACTTTCTATGCTTTTAGTAATACTTATAGTACTTAGTAAGGTGTTATAGAATACCTTACTCGACGTTATAACTAGTACGCTCGAGTATACGCTATAAGCGTAGTATAGATAGATAACTAAAGCGCTTATAAAGGCGTCTAATATCGACATTCGTAAGATAATATAGAGATTCTTATACGAGGTTATATACAGCCTTATTCTAGAGTAGAAAGAGGTATCTAAATCGTTGTATTATTCTAAAACGTTCTACTTCCTAACTCTTTCTATCTTCCTAAATAAGAACGTTCTAGAGGTTATTAAGCGAGACGTATAAATAGTCTATATCGTTAATATATATAATAAATAGTATATCTAAATATATAATAACGTGGTTTATTAGAACTCGGATTATATTAGAACCTGGATTAATTTTAGCGAATTCCTAACCCTCTTCCTTTATAACGCGTTTTTTCTACTATATATTATATTAGTTATTTTATAAGAATTAAAAATTATTCTAGCTATCGAGGCTATTCGAATATCTAAAAATCTAAGCTATTAGAAGGCTATAAAGCTCTATAGAGTACTCTTTTCTATACTAAACAGTAGAATAAACGGCCGAACTACTCTCTCTAAGCGACGGCTAGTAAACGTTAAATTGTCTAAGCTAGAAGAGGAAGTAATTGTTCAGAATATACTTAATCTAGATTTAAGAGGGTTTGTACCCTGGCTAGGTAGCGTAGAAGATATAACGAATTATATACTTAAATCGCGAGAGAGAAAACGCGTTAGTAAGCTTTAGATATATCGATTTATACAACGATAACTAGCTCTTAAGACGTGTTTTAATCGCGTTTATAATTTCTAAAGAGCCTTATATAAAGATTCTAAGCTAATTAGCTCGTAGTTCCGACTAGTTAAAAATATAAGAGCAAAATATAGTATTTTAAACTACGACTTCTATAACTTCGACGAAACCGGGTTTATAATAGATATGATTTACTCTATAATAGTTATAACCTATGTAGATCAACGTAGTAGAGGTAAGGCAGTTTAGCTAGGGAATCGGGAATAAGCTATAGTAATTACTTATATTAATAGTAAAAGCTAGAGTGTCTCTTTATTTCTAGTAGTTTAAAGTAAGAACTACTTTTTAAATTAGTATATAGACAGCGGCCTCCTACCTAACTAGGTTATTAAACTAATAAGTAATAGATAGACAAATAATAAGACAGGTCTAAAATAACTAAAACACTTTAATAAATATACTACTACTCGTATAAAGAGTCTATATCGAATACTATAATAGAACTATTAGGAATTGATTAGAATAATTGGAATTAGAATTGCCGAGTCTATATACTGAATAGGATACGATACAGATGTTGTTTTAGGTTTTAGAAAAGCTAGATAGCTTCTAGACTTACTATTGTCCGAACCTCTTATAAATAGCTGCCTCCTCTCTATCGAGAAAGACTAATTTAGTCTTTTCCTTCGTATTAGAGCCTAGTATTCGGATATGTTATTCTATCGAACGTACTTCTATATACCTCTTTTATAGTAGTATCTGTTTTATACTATTATATTAAAAGACCAAATTCGACTCCGCCGGGGACGGCCTGTTATAATATCTTACTCGAGCGCGCCGGCGTACCTGCTTCGAATTCGATTTAGCCTAGATTTAGATTAGTATATCAACAACCTTAAATAGCTAGGTAATCAGAGACTACCTAGACAGCTAGTAACACCGGGGTTTAGTATCTAAACAGTTAGCTAGTAAAATCGTAGGCGATTCCTATATTAATAGAAGTAGACTACGCTAAGTACTCCTAAGACTCCTAATAACCCTCTCCGTATAGGGATTGCTACATAAGATACAGACAGTCGACGATATACAGTCACCCGGAAGGCTCCCGCATATACCC